>JADLZK010002725.1:0-68259 GCA_015847255.1 Hyparrhenia diplandra | reverse complement strand
GCTACATAATTTTGCACCCTAATTATTGTTAGTGATATTAATCCATAATATCAGCTCAGCTTCTCACACCTGCATATAGTGAATTTTTAGTTTGCCAAATTAATTTTTAGAACACAGACCATGCAAAAAGACATACATAGTTTGCCCATGCAGTGCTAGTTAACTAATATACAAGTTCCACGAGCTCTAAAGTGGTGCAGTCAGTTAATTTGATTCTACCAATTTATAACATGCACAAGGCAACATGTCCGATGCGTCACCTGGAGTGGAGTTTTGGAGATGTGACTGCACAAGGATATTCAACTGGAGTGGAGATCAACTGATCCCGTACTTTTTACTTTCTGTTGACAATAATGGAAGCATTTCCCATCTCTGTAGAACTGATGTCTAAATCCATACATCATTTCCTACATCAACAATCTAACAAATCACTGCCCTGGATCTCACTAGATTATTCCACAGATCAGCTAAAGACTTCAGTCCATCCAGTCCTAACTGGTACCAGCCACATTGTTTCTATTCTACTTCATGAGCAACCCATCCTCCATTTCCATAAATCCTACAAGCATAACTCAGTGTCGTCACACAACACCCCACCACATCTATAACCTCCAACAACAATCAAGAGCTGTTATTCCCAGTTCCACAACAAATCTAAAAACCTGAAACCCTAAGATACCAATTTAAGCTGCATAATAAACTTCATCTACACATCATTCGCTAACACCACAGAGAAAACCTAGCATCAGTTGAAGACCGCAATTGGTACACCATTACCTACACCCCCGGAGATTAGATTCCATCAATCGTCCACACAACCAAACCAAAGCGTCACCAAACATAAAGCTAAGGGTCGTGTCACAACGAACGCGCAAATTCGGGAAACCTAACCGCAAGCGCAGCAGACTGAGCAGAAACGGCGAATTCGGCCTACCTGGTATGAGATGCCGAGGGCGCGGGCGCGGCGCTGCGCGCTGAAGACGACGGACAGGAGGCCGCTCGCGATGACGACCGCCCGCGTCACCGGCGCGTTCTCTGGAACCAAAAGGGAAAAACGGCGCCCGGGCCGCCTCGATCAGAAAAATTGTACAAGCACGAGCTGCGAGAGGCGCGAAATTCCGGCGATCTAGGGGAGGTGCAGTAGCGGCTTACGGAATCCGGAGACGCCGCCCTGCATCTTCAGACGGAGGCCGCTGGTCCGGTCGGGGAGGCGAGGCGGGAAGCGAGGTCGGGAGGCGCGGCTGCCTCCCCGGCCGTACGATCAGGTCGCGCAGCGGGGAACGCGGGTGGGTGGGCGCGCGGCTGTACTTCCCGGTGGGGGTGATGCGGGCGGCGGCGGGACGCAGCCCGGTAGGAGACGGACGGACGAGCGTGGCGAGACGGCCGGCCAGAGGGGTGTTGACGGTGGTGGTGGTAGTTGCCTGTTGCCCTGGTTGGTTGGGCTGCGCCGCGGATGCTTGGTGAGTTGGAGTCTCCGCCGTGCCGGAGTAGACCACTTCTCTAGACGGATTTCTTGTACGAAATCGAAATTTCGGTATTATACTCAAACGATTTTTTTAAACGGAGTAAACATTTATAATCCGCATACTCAATCCGTGTCCAGTCCAGAATACTTTCTCCGTTCATCAAATTATAAGGTATTATAACAAAAACTTTTTGCAGAAAAATAACATTTGATATGTATTTTTACAACATTTTTTTACAACAAATTTGATATGTATTTAGATATACATTATTATTATTATATCTATGTCTATTGTAAAAATAGTAAAAATATTTAGAAGAGTCAACACATTCTATATACTCATTCAATCCTAAATTGTAAGTCATTCTAAAATTATATAGAGAGTCAAAGCTTCCACCGAGTTTTGACTAAATTTATATGACAAAATAATAAACATGCATGATGTGCTTTAACTAAGTATCATTAGATTTTTTATTAATTATTTTTATAATATAACTTAATTGATATCACAAATATTTATAGTTTAGCAAAATTTTGGTCAAACTTTTTTGCCAAAAAGAAAATTTCATTGATACTAAAGCAAATTACATTCTCTCATTACAAAATAAACCAAACTACTCCAACTCCATTAGCCGAGGAGACAAAAAACCTTGAAAAACCATAAATTTCACTATCTAGGATCATCTTCCCCAAATAAATATGCCGCCGGACGCAAGCTAAACGAAACGAGGACTATCTCACCATCCAACACCATACATCCTCCTTGCCCATCACATTTTAAAAAGGAGTAAATTGCAAAACTCTACATGCAAACAAGATGAAATTATCGTCGATTCGTCATGACCTACGCCTCACTTTACGTGACAAAATGGCTCATGTGAGGGACTGTTTTGGTCATATAATGGTAACTATATATGACCGAAAATTTAGCGCTCGCCACAAACTCATGAGACCTAGAATTTGTGGCGACAAGCCATGTTGCGTCACATAAAGGTTCCACCGTCATTACATATTGTCGTGATCGGGGAGCCTGGCGGTTGTGTTTTTTTGTGACGCTGTGGTCTATGTTTATGTGACGGCAATAGTCACAAAGGTAACTTCAAAATGATCGTTCCGCGTCATTATACTCCCAAATGGTATCTTTTTTTTTCGCGACCTTCCTGAGGTAACCTTATCCTCTCGCGCGTCACATTTCCATTGATCCGCCACCGCACTCCACCTCTTCTCAGTCCGCGCTGGAGCTCCCACCGTTCATCCCCACCCGCCGCGCCGGAAGAGCCCGTCCGCCGCCGTAGATCCACCGCCAGCCGCCTCTCCCGCCCATCCCGAGCGCCTCTCCACCGCCTCCGCCTCATCCCCGCCGCTCTCTCCCCACCCATCCCCGTCCATCCCGCCCACTCCAGGCGACCCTCTCCTCGACCTCCTCGCCAGGCCGCACCGAAGGCCCGTCCCCACCGCACGCATGCGGGCGCGAAGCGATCTAGCCCGCCCGCCACGCCCGGCGGACAAGGTCGGAGGTGTTTCGCCATAAAGCAAGGTACTCCCTTACCTCTATGCTCTTCTCCGGAGTCGTAGTGTTCAGACTCTGGCGATTTGCTTCGCTCCAGGCGACCTTTCCGGCGATGCCTGATGACCAAAGTTGGCAAGCTCGTCAAGCGCATCGGGGTACTGCAATGTCCGTCGAGTGGTGGAGCTCCGGACCGTATCCCCCTTGGTGAGAGAGACCGGGCTACCGTTGATCCCCGCCTTGATTGTGGGATGGCGAGGGTGATGCAGAAGGCGGTCGGAAGAACACCAAGAACTTCCTGGCGTGTGTTCTTCAAATGTCCGGAACTTCGGTGAGCATGCACTCAATTAAATTGAGCTGAGAAGATCTTCATCCCTATGCATGCAGCCTTGTTCTAATGGAATTGTTTTTTTTTCATTCTTGTAGTTTTTTCTAAAGTGCGGGTTCTCTGAGATTCAAAAAGGCTATTTGAAGACGGCGTTGGAGGAGCTTGGCATTATCACAATCCTCAAAGTCCCCTGCAAAGTTTGATATTGTTGATGAAGATGGACCTCAAGAGGGTATGCAGGCATCATCCGGAAGACTAGTGAAGACAATGCGGTTGCTACAGAAAACAAGAAAGAGGCCAAGTTTGAGGATCTTATGTGGAAGTTGAAATTTTCATGTGTGTTGGTCTTTGCTTATTGTTCATGTATGTTGAGGTAAAACTGAATGCGATGTTCGCTACACATAATCTGGGAACTTGTAATTGTAGTGTTCAAGTAGGGAAGGGGGGCATCTGTGCTGAACCTGTTGGAAGTAGTGTTCAAGTAGGAATGGTCAAGATGTGTTTCATGTATGTGTTAAAAAACTTGATGTATTGAACCTCTGTTGTGTGCTCAAGAATATACTGAACATCTGTTGTGCAAATGATGTAATTGGAATTAAATATCCCTTTTGGTTTCATGTGTAACTTGTTTTGGGATAGAAATGGCGAAGCATGTATGTAACTATTGTGACCATTTTGTACTTTCCATGACATAATATTTGGTCATAAAAGCCCGGAAAAATATTATTATCTTCAAATGCAAAGACAACAAAAGAGGGAAGGTGGGCTTACCATGGGTCATGGCTTGGAGAAGCATACATTAATAGAGGAAATAAGCTCGTCATCGAGGTTGCTGAAGGGAGAAGACCTGATGTCCGACCAGGCCGCAAAGCTAGCAACGAGAATGTGGTGTTCCTAGAAAAGCCTTCCTATCTACGTCTTGGAAAGACTATGATAATGATGCGGCGAAGGCTGAGTAACAAAAGTTCACGGGGTATTGTGGCGGTGAGTTAGCTAATTCATTCTTCCAATTATTTCCATGCAATACATGTAACTCGGAACTTTGTAATGTTTATTTTATTCACGTGGCATATGACAGTCAAGGTTGGAGGTGGATGTTAAGAATGAGGGACCAAGCAAAGTTGCATGCACGGATATCATTAAGAAGGGAGTGAAGCAGCAGAGGTATCTCCTTAAAAGGAAGTACTATGATAGCTCACTATCGAGGAAAAACATTTCGCCGCCAAAGGTCCTCCGGCAAACATGACATGAAGAGGTTTGGACCAACTTGGTTAAGTAATCGTGACCACATAATCAGTCCATGCCTTGACTATCTGGTTTCTTAATATGCAATGCAGATTGTACATGTGAATGAAACCTCTCTCATGCTTTTTGCTGCAGGAAAAAGCTATAAGAATAAAACAAACCGATCCAAAGTCTTTTACTTCACCAAAAAGACTGGATCGGGTGCTATATTGCTCATCGATATAGCACGGTAAGTAGACTACCAGTCTATGCACTCCAATTAAAAACTGTGTGTGCCACTAAAGGTGTAATTTGGACAAACCTGATGGCCTGACATCCCATGCTTGTCCAAATTCTTTTTTTAGGCTTCATAGATACCTTTGTAATCCTTTTTTTTTGCATGTTGCAGGCCCAAGTATAACGACATGGAACCAGATCCGTGGAATTCTTTGGGGAGTGCATGAGTAGTCCGCAAGGAAATGGCCGTAGTCCTCTTGCTAGTTAGTGACATCTATGTAAGTTACATATTGACTCCGACTTGTATGCGCATATAATGAAATGGCTGACAACAATGATGTATGGCCTTCTTTATTAAGTGGATTCATTCTTTGTAGGAGCAAATGGTTGAAGGAAAGAAGAATCTGGAAGAAGGAGAAGAACCGTCCCCCTCCAAGATTGTTGCTGATAGTCTCAAAGAAGATCATAGGTCATCCACCTTCCTTCCCAACATTGGTATCTCTCGGTCCAAGACTGCGCAGTCCTCATCGGTAAGACAGCCCGCCTGCAAGCTCAATTTGAAGCCGCACTACAAGCAGAAAAGAGAGGCAAGGAAGCAAGAAGAGTTGCAAGCGCAACTTCAAGAAACTCAAGAAAGCTGACTCTTGAAGAGAACCAAAATTTTGCTCGCGGCAGACCCAAGAGGAAATGAAGGGGATGAATACCAAGTTTGAAGAGACTAATGCACTACTACGGGCTGTGCTCAAACTTCAAAGATTGAGGTAGGTGCCGGCAGTTTATGTTGATGATACCTTTGCGGGTAGCCGTTTTGTGTTGTCGAGAAACTTGTGATAAAACCGAACATCTGTTTCATGTTAGAACATGTGTGATGTGAACCTATGTGATGTATAATGAACCTATGTGATGAGAACTTTGTGATGTGAATGAATGTAGTTGTCTGTCAACTATGGAACATGTATGGTTGTGTTCCGACAATATGAATGAATGTGGCATGCTTTCTTTGTGATGAATTGTACGGATTCTATATGTGATATTGGTCGTATATCTTGCGCCACGTCTCTAATTGTCTGTAACAGCTTGGAGTACCATGACAACCATGTCGTCAAAAATGTGTTGCTTATATACGCCTTAAAGGGCATGCGTCACAAAAAATGGTCACGAACAAGTGCAAGACAGGGGTTCGCAGGGTCGGCTTTGGCGGGATTAGTGACGGTTGACTGTATGTTATGTGACAGTTATCACTGTCATAAAAATAAGAATATATGACGCCGCAACATAACCGTCACATAAGGTTTGTACATTATGTGACAGTTCACTGCATTTAGATCACATGGTACCTTTAGCGATGGTCGTTATATGGCGACTCTTGTGACCCGCTGGATTTTGGTCACAACAAATCTTTTTATGACTAATTCTGTAGGTTACATGACAGTTTCACCTGGTCAAAAAGTGCTTTTTCTTGTAGTGTCATCGTCGACACCTTCACCGGATTGGTCATGGGAGAACACAAGTCCAACCGGCATCCATATAAATATCATTGAAAAACTAACTCTCACTAGCCTCCCCGCCATGGCTACATAGAACCCAAAGGAGACAAAGGAATGGGCCGGAGTACCTTTATTCTCCATCAATGATATGTCTTCGTCTTGCCTTCTGCGAGGAACGACATGCTCCATCGCTCCATCGATGATCTTGACAACGCCTTACGTCGTGGCCAATCTCTTTGATTGGATCTTGGAGAAACCTTGGACCTTTGAAGACTCAATCTACTAGGGAAAAACTTATGAAAAACAATGGATCCCCACTCCCTTCAACCCCGGCGTGATGTCGGGGAGGAGAGGGAGAGGATAGGGGAGGTGGTGGAAAGCGAGAAGGCGAGAGCCGGCGGCGGCGATCTAGGGTTTGGTGGCGGGCAGCCACCCGTATAAGACCTTAATTTTGGTCAAACTTAAGATACATTAACTCATGATTCTTAGAGTGGCTTACATTTTTTAGAATGGAGGAAGTATGTACTATATCTAGGCCTCTTTGACTTTAGAGTTTTCTCTTTTTTTAAAAATATTTTCATTTCCTTGCAACCAAAGAGACTTGGATTGCTCACGGAAACGCGAGATATCGGGCCTCGTAGCGCTAGCCCGACACATAAGCAAACCAATAATCTATAGGGGTATCCCAATTGATCCCTTGTTATTCTTCAATTTTCCTTAATAGCACACTAGGGTCATATGGTGCAGGAGCAGGTTGACAGTCACTAAACCAAAGCGACTCAATACCTTTTTCCTCATAGTAGGTTGTAAAACTGTAATCCCACCATTACCGTCTCTCACAGCTTGACATTAAGAATAACATTAAGCTTCTCTCAAGTCTTCCATTTCAAAATTGTTAGACAAAAGGTCTTTAACCTCCTTAATCGCATTAAGGTTTGTTCCAAATATTAGTATGTCATCCACATGCAAATACAAGATCACACCATCGCCCCCCACCATATCGACAGTACACACATGTGTCAACTTCATTCACAACAAAGTCAACAAATGTCAAATTTTGTCGAACTTCTCATGCCACTACTTGAGGGCAAAATATGTAGTGCAAAACCATAACTTTAAATTGTAAACCACAGTAAAAGGTCGTCTAAATTCACTAAATAAAATCACACATGTTGATGATATGATGATACACAACCTTGTAAAATATCTTGGTCAAACTTCGACTTAGTTTGTGAGATATAAAAATAGCAAATTTCAAGCCGAAAGCTGCATGATTTGTTGGAAATTTGTTATTTTATATCTTCAAACGAAAGTCGGTTTGGATTTTATATTTTACAAGGTCATCATCATCATATCATCTACATGTGTGATTTTTATGAATTTAGTCCTTTTGTTGTAGTTTACACGAGTTTGCTAGTTGTGGTTTGCACTATTTTCCTACTTTAGAGCATGTTTTAGGTCATATAAGGATTTCAATAATTTACACACCATGGCTTTTGACCATTTGCTACAAATCCATCTGGCCGATTCATATAAATCTCCTCCTCTAACTCTTCATTTAGAAAAATCATCTTTAAATCCATGTGATGAATGATAAGACCGCGAGAGGCAGCATGAGAAAGTGACAATTTGTGTTCAATCGAGCAACATGTTAATAACGTTGTGTGTGTGTTTTTATCAAAGAAGGAAAGGCATCGAGTAGTTGGGTCATCATGGCATGCATGTTTTGTGCCAGCATCGTGATTGGATAACAAATCTGGCATGCCAGCATCGTTCTGTATGGACACATTTAAACCAGAATGCTAGCATGTATGATATGTTACACGCGCGCGTTGCAAGCTTGCAGAAATTAATAGGTTATCTTTTTCTTTTGAAACGTAATTAATAGGTTATCATTTTAGCCATTCATGAGGTGATTAGCTAGAGGATGCAAAGCAAAATGACAGCTTTGATAGGCCTTATTAAGTGGTGACAAATTGTCATGTGCGAGGAAATAGGGCCCAGGGATGACACCCACGAGGTCCAGGGGCCGGGCACACCTGCGCCCGCCGAGAAGCGCACGCGCGCCGCCGCCGCCTCCGCCTCCCTTCGCGGTTCTTGAAAATTAATTAGGGAATAAAGAAATAGTTTGTCTAAGATTATCTTAGGCTTTTTTGGTCTTGTGAGGGGATATTTCATCTTTAAGAAAGACCCTTATTATGAAAATAAATATGATTGCTTGTAAAAAGTATTCAATTATATAATAAAACCTTTTAGAGATTGCTTGGTTTATAACTCTCACTAGCCGGGCTATAAAAAGTAAAGGGTGCAATCTCTTCGGTCACCAAACAATAAAGAAAATCTATCTCTTTCTCTTTTGCCCTCCCCATGCATGCGCCCCCTACCGTGCGCCCGCCGCCACCTCCTCTGGTGCGCCGCCCCCTCGTAAGGCGCACCGGCCACGTGTCACCGGTAACGATCAGGTTTGTGACACAAATGTGTTTCTATAACGGTTATCTAGGTGCTACTTGTGTGAGGTCCAATAAGCGCGTTGCATTTTTTTGATTGGTGGCATATTTGAGAAAAGTTTGACAAACCTTTTAAAAAATATTTGAGAAATGTTAACCAAGGACTAAAGGTGATGATTATTATTCACGTGTAATATCAACTTGAGATAGCCAGTTTGAAGAAGATTTGGAAAGGAAGTTTAGCGCGCATGTGTGTACAGCGTAGCGGTCACACACAAGGCTAGTGCGTATGTGTAACACGGTAGAGTAATCGAAAATGAAGTTTTAGTTCTTAACTTTAGCCAACTAAACATGTCATTGTAGAGGCGGATTTTATTATCCATTATCTAAAAAAAAAAAATCTAAACATACCATAATAAAAAATATGAATTGTAGGTCTAAGACAAGTTAAACTTTCTTAAGTTTAATTAAGTTCATACAAAAGTAACATGAATAATTATTATATATTGAAATTAAAGTAGTTTTAATATGGCTCCACGCGTGTGGGCCAACGTCACAGTGAAGGGTAGAGATGGGTACTAGGGGGGTGAATAGTCCTATTAAAAACTAATCTTCTCGGCCAAAAACTAATCTTGAATTAAACTTATCGGTCTAGCCAAGACTTCACCCCTCTAACTAAGACTCTAAATCATCTCACAAAGATCCTACAAAGAAGAGTGATGTGACAAGCCTAACTTGAGCTACTAGCTGTTTCTATTGCAAGGTCACACAAACCTATGCACTAGTACTTCAAGCGGGTGAGCTCCTACACAATTCTAGTAAGCAAAAGCACAAAGCCCCTAAGCTCACTAGATGCACAATGGACAAGGCAACACGCCTAACCCAAAGGCTCAAAATATTTAGCTACACAAACTAAGCAAAGTAACTAAACAAGCTACACAAGCTAGATAGTTACAAGTTTACAACACAAAAGCACAATGTATATATGAATGTAAGAACAAAGCTTGTGATGAAAAGATTGTAAACTACGCGAAGTGTGGACACAAGATGACATCGGTGATTTTTCACAGGGTCTCGGGAGGCTGCCAACTTCCCCTACTCCCTCGTTGTGTCGACAAACACTTTAGTGGTTCCACGGTTTGGCAAATCACCCGGTGATTCACAAGCAATGGCCGGTGCCAAATCCCACGGTGGGGAGCTTGATCGAATCCCTCACACGGTGAGTCTTCAAGCCAATTCCTCGGAGGGGCACCATGTGAACCCACACCCAAGTGTGGTAGCTCAATGACACGCTCCACTAGAGTTACTCTTCACGATCCCTTGGGTGAGGCACGAACCTCTCACAATCTCTTCTCCCGGGCACCGCACAATCTTCTTCGTGCCTTGGCGGACACCTCTTGCCACCAAGCGCTGTCTAGGAGGTAGCAACCTCCAAAGAAACAAGCACACCCCGGCTTGCAACATGATCATCTAGTGCCACGAATGCGATCTCTCAGCACAACACACTAGAACTTCGATCTCACTCCAATCGGATGAACTATATCAAGCATATGTGGTGGGAGGGCTCTCTAGCACTCTCAAGCATGGACACAAAGTCCCCAAGGTCTTTGAGCTACACGCCATGGCCGACCACAACAAGTATATATAGGCTCCATCCAAAATAGAGTCGTTGGTGCTTCAAACCCACGCAGTTACTGGCGTGTTGACGGGAGCGCAGGCCGGACTCACCGGCGAGTCGGTCCGGCGTCGTCACACACGGCCGGCGTCGGTCCAAACAGCGGAGACCAAATGCCCCACGGTGGCGATACAGTAGCGTCGATCAAGCGCATCGGTGGTGACCGGACCCACCGGCTATCGTCGGTCAAAAACCCGGTGCGGGGCTCTCTATTACTCGGCCGGACCCCGCCGGGCGTCGGTCAAAGGACCCAACGTCGATGCGGTGTCCGGTCTCCCCTTTCTGCTTGAAACTCCGTCGTTCGTAAATTAAACTGCTCCAACTTGCTGCCCGACAAGTATACCAACTTGAGCACGAGGGATAGCAAGTTTTCTCCACTCAACTTGCATCGGCGCCACAGAAAATAAGCATCTCATTTTCTCAAAAGCGCGAATCCAGCTTTCGCAAGCTCGGCGGGAGGATGGCGGTTCCCCAAACCCAACTCAACCCCCAAGCGAACGCGCCGCCTTTGCAAATGTGCCAACACCACCAAGTGTACATCACCATGTGCAAGTGTGTTATCATTTTCACAAACATACCAAAGGGCCAGGTTAGCTCTCGCCACTCAATCTTAACACATCGTAAAAATTAGATCGCACAAGTGGCACTAGATGACCCGATATGTAAACAAGTTTGCCCCTCTTGATAGTACGGCCATCTATCCTAAATCCGGTCATAAACTTCTCTAAGCTCCTCATGACCGCGAAATGAAATTCCCTATAGGTTATACCTTTGCCTTGCACATTTCCATTACGCTCCATCTCAAGTGCCATGCAACACATGCACCAACCGCGACCAAGAATGATATGATCCACTTCATATCATCACATGACCCTTCTTGGTCCATCGATCTTGACCTCACTTGCTCTTCACCGTTGCGTCGGTCCATCGGCGCCAAGTCCCTGACTTGCCCTTCACACTTGCAAATGGTCCATCAAGCCAAGCCTTGTCTTGATCTTCACCACACGGTCACATGACTCCATGCCATGTTTCATATGAAGCTCCTTCATTGCACCATCACATGTGAACTAATCTCACGTGTATAATCTCAATCACACATATTATTTCACCTAATGTTTACACTCAATTACCAAAACCACAAGGGACCTTTCACATAGCCCAGGAGGAGCATACCGCCCCACTTTATTAAATCTGCGAGCTCCTTCAAGAGTAAGAGCGAAATGTTGTAACTTTCTTCTCTTACGGTTCCTCCTCATCTAGCGCCCCGATCTTGCGGCCCTGCCCTCTCTCGGCGTTGTCGGCAGCCGAGACCAAAGGGCGGTTTCCCATCTCTCATGGCCCCTCTTCCTATCTTCTTGTAATATTCCCTAGTGGATTTTAAGATTTAGATGGGTGCGATGAGGACCTTAGTCCTCCTCACCTTCATCTCATGGAGAGAACATGCATGTTCATGGTGGTGGAGCAGCGGTTGAGGTGAGTACCAAAAATATAATGCCCTTATGTTATCCCATGAGAGTGGCATGGTGTCGTTCCCACCCCAGATCGACCATAGGAAGTGGCATACTTAGCACTGTGATAACGTCCTCAAAAAGCGGTGTCGATAACGTCCTCAAAAGCGGTGTCCGTCCTACCCCATGAAGAGCCTCGGCGGTGGGCGGTTATGACCGCCAAGCGGTGCTAGTCGGCGCCTATGCTTGGGCTGAGCCGGCCTTCGTGAAAAGGTCTAAATGGCTAGAGGGGGTTGAATAGCCTAATAAAATTTCTACAAAATCACTAGAGCAACTTGTTAGTAAATAACAAAAGCGTAAATGCGTTTGCTCTAGCTCTACTTGTCGGCAAGCCTCCTATTGACAATTCTAGTTGCTATAGTCTCTAATTCACACACAAGGGCTAAGTCTCTATTTTACCACTATGTGAAAGAGCTAACTTACTCTAGCAACTAAGCAATTCTACACAAACTACACTAGCACAAGATATAAGAAAGTAATGCAAGAGTGTAGAAAGTGATATACCACAATGTCGAGGCTAGTCAATCCAATCACCAAGGATGCAACAATATGATAACCAAATTGGAGCCAATCACTTAGAGACAAATGGAGACACGAGATTTAACCCGGTTCACTTGAGCACCCTCAAGCTAATCTCCGTTATTGCCGACCTTCTCACGTGTGGGTCAAGGTGGAGCTCACTCAAAGCCAAATGCCTTTAGGCTTCTTGACCCAAACAAATGAGAGGTACCCAAGACACGAGCAATAGATTACTCATACTTTGTCTTCAGAGCCCGAGGAGTGTGTGACCCTCTCGGAAATCACCGGAGGTGGCCAAAACATTCACCTTCTCTTGACAACGCCTCCACCAATCACCAAGCCGGCTAGGAGTGGTGCTCTCCAAGACAACAAGAAAACCACCGGCTCACAACGATCCACAAGTGCCACTAGATGCAAAGATCAAAGCAAGTGCACTTGGATCACCTCAACTCACTAGAATGGATGCTCTCAAGCAAGGGAGAGAGGAGGAGGATGAGTGCTCAGCTCTAGAGGTGTTAGGATTGATTCAAACCCGACCAAGAGACCTCTACAAGCCGGCCAAAAGGGGTATAAATACCCCACACCACGAAATGTGTTGGCCGTTGACCGAACTCACCCGTGCAATTACCGCACCCAACCACGAAGCCCCAGGACGTCTTGGCCGTCGACTCCGGTGAAGTCGGTGGGTCCGATCGCCCTCGAAACGCCGTGGAAACGACCTTCGACCCTAAACCAGCGACCACCAAAACCGATGAGTCCGGTCCAGCGATGCGTCCGTCAGCGTCGTTCCTTAGATCCTCCAAACCAACTAATTCTTGTTCTTGACACTCCACACCCTCTATGGTGTCTTGAGTGAATGCATGCAAACCAAAATGGCCCTCTTTTATGGATATACCTTTGCCTTGAGTGTAAACCCATTTGGATATACCTTTGCATGATTTTGATCCTCGAACGCCATGTCATGCACTTGATCAACATTTGGATCATCTCGACCCATCCATCATGACCACCATGCAAAACCTAGGCGACCAATCTCCAACTAAATCAACACTTAGCATAGAGAGATTAGTCCTAAGGATGTCATCAATTAGCCAAAACCAATCTAGAGATCTTCACTTCGCCTGGCGGCGCCTCGGACATCGCAACTTCATTGACTCCATCTCCGTCGCTGGACAATGTGAGTTCACCGACCGCGTGGAAGGAGAGATGTCGTCATCAAGGGCAGCTCGGCGATAACGTGGTCCCTCGGTAAAAATCATCGTGTCAATTGTCTTGTGCTGCGTTGGAGATTTCATATTGATCACGGTGATTGGCTTCCACCTCTACACGTCTACGTCGTCGGTATATCGATCACATCCTCTCTAGCTTTTACACTTGTTTCTACCTTGCTTATATTGATTAGCTTGAGTAGTTGTAGTTGATATTGTCTATATCTTGCTCTTGATTGTGTAGTGTCACCACCTAGGATTGACATAGTTAGTTTGATTGTGTGACTAGAGATCGTATCCTTCACATAGTGTTGATTGCATAGGGGGCTTGCATAGATAAAACTTGTAGTACACATTATTAAGCTTCGCCGTGTTATTTACTAATCGGTTTGCTCAAGTATTCTTGAAAGAAATTTTAATAGGCTATTCACCCCCTCTAGCCATTAGAACCTTTCTGGCCGGTGCCAATCGATGCATGTGTTGCTGGAGCCGGTCTTCGCCTGGCGGCGCCTCGAACATCGCAACTACATGACTCCATCTTCGTCTGCCGGGCGGCGTGAGTTCACCACAACCGCGTGGAAGGCGATGTCGTCATCAAGGGCAGCTCTGGTGATAACGTGGTCCTTCCCCGGCAACATGATTTGTGGCATCCGTCGCCGCTCTGCTGCCTTGCGAGGGGCTCATGGAGGTGGCCGGATTCGAGATAGGAGAGGGTTGTGTGGAAGCCTGCCTCGGCTAAAGTACCCTTGGAGGCGGTTGAATTCGAGATGAGACTTGACCCGGACTCGGATGTATCGTGGTATTTGTTAGAGGTCCATGTATGGCTGCTTTAATTAAAATAAATATATGTTGCTGTAAAAAAAAAAAAGCGCCACAGACCCTGTTGACAGGTGGACACGCCATCGGATCCCGTGCTGCTATGTCCAAAGAGAGAGAGAAAATTTGCTTCTGTATCTCAGATTAGGGGAATCACGCGGTCATTATATGTCATAAACAAGATACGGTACAATTGGTTAAGGAAATTCTTTATGCTAAGGAATTGAATTAGTTATGCTCCGCGTGCTAGTGTTTTTTGTTTTTCGACTTTAAATAAACTCAACCATATCCTCTGACTTTGAGCAAGTCTGGGTAGTGTATTTGTTTTTTATATACGTTCACCAAACTTACACGTTTGAATGCTCAATGACGTGCATATATAGTGACCCAACAAAAATAAGGATTAATTGTAACGTGGGTCCTTAAACTATTTTGTGGTTCACATTCTCTTTATATACAAACTGAAAAACCTACCAACTTGGTACTTAAATTATATATGGGTACTCCAGCTGAAAAACCTGCTAGCTAGGTACGTTGGATCTATTTATGTCAGTCACCAACAGTCAAACTTAGGCCATGGACACTAGCAACTTATGTGAGGCAAGCCACCGTGGGTGATGGGCATGACATTTTCCTAGCTAATGAGTTCCACTCATCAATTAGCCTCTTTTAGTTTTTAGACCATGATTAATTAGTTCATGTTCAGGTCTTCTATTTGGCATCCCAAACATGGACCATCAGCAGTTTAGCCCATCTAAACATCTAAACATGCACTTAGTCATTTGTTAGACTACATTCCCACATCGGGCGACTGGGTTCTTTTTATTCGTATTAGGGACAAGCATTCCATGCGCCCAACCACCCAACCACTACCTACAAAACACCGCATGCTCCTGCCACCAGCTGTTGCGGCGGCCTCTCACTTCAAATCAAAAAGAGTCAAAAGTTTCATCATGCTCCCTCTTGGGTTCGTCTTCCTCCTCTGCCTCTCCAACATCCTCGTGTCCTCCGCAGAACGGAACCTCGTAACCAGACTCCCGGGTTACGAGGGCGCTCTTCCATTCCGCCTAGAAACAGGGTCCGTGAGCGCATCGATCAACCAATCCTTGTCATTACCGAGAGCTGAGCATGCTCAATTTGATTTTATTTATTTATAGCAGAGATTTGATGCTGTGAGCTTGTGCCATAGCTGGGTATGTGAGCGTGGACGAGGACAATGGGGCGGAGCTCTTCTACTACTTCATCGAGTCGGAGTCTGATCCCCGCCGTGACCCCGTCCTCCTCTGGCTCACCGGCGGCGACCGCTGCTCCGTCTTCTGCGGCCTTGCCTTTGAGATTGGTACGGTGAGCAATTGTACTGTTTGAATTGAAAAGGACTGAATCGCTTTCTTGTCCTCCAGCTAATATAATCAATCTTGCATTGGTAATGGTACGTACAGGGCCAGTGAAGTTCATCAGGGAGCCCTACAATGGAAGTATTCCTCGGCTAGAGTACAATCCCTACTCCTGGACCAAGGCAGCAAGCATCCTATTCGTCGATTCGCCGGTTGGCGCCGGCTTCTCCTTCTCCAGGGATCCCAAGGGCTATGATGTTGGGGATCTATCTACCACGCTGCAGCTCAAGAAATTTCTCAGTAAGGTATGGACTATATATGGATGGACAAACAAATTTAGAACTGCCGGTTCTATAGGATTTTTGTATTTATTTTTGTGCTAAACTTCTTGATAAATGCAGTGGTTCGAGGAGCACCAAGATCTCCTTACGAACCCTTTCTATGTTGGAGGGACTCCTACGCTGGAAAGATCGTCCCATATCTCGTTCAGAAGATTTCAGACGGTAGGTATATACGGTCTGTACTCGTCATTGTTGAAATTTTTATCCAAATAAATAAATTTACCTGTACCACTAACTGAAGACATTTTTTCGCGTTGAAAATACAAGCAGTAGGTTTATAAATACTACTTCAATGCTACACTACAAATATGATATGTTTCATTTCAATATGACACTACAAAGTAATTTGGAAATGAAACAGATAACTTTGTCTATTGAAAGCGACTACGGTCGTATCATACTTAAGTAAACTACTGTTAATTTTTTTTTCAGATATTGAAGAAGAAGTCAGGCCTTCTCTTAATCTTAAGGTAACATCATCATTACACAATATCTTCTTTGCTATCCAACGACGGAGAGTATATATATATATTTTCAAAGGGTTACTAAACATATAGCATTACTAGCTAAAGTGTTATAAAATATTGTCTTAAACAACAGTTCAAGCTACACGTGGGTAGCTTGAACATATATGATGAAACATATCAGTTTATAAACCAACCTCTCCGTAAAACTATGTAAACTTTTAATATGGTGCTGCATTCACCTATTTAGCTACAAAACTTAAAATAGAATTGAAAAACATGGAGTAGAGCAGCTCGAGTTTGTAGACTTTGTAGCATGGTTAGCTGCTTTGGACCAGGATTGATGATACTTACTACAGTAGTTATGATTGAATCAGGGCTACCTAGTAGGGAACCCTGCTACTGGTGACAGCATTGATGACGATTCCCAAGTACCATATGCTCACGGAGTCGGAATCATTTCAGACCAATTGTACGAGGTACGTGCACGTAAGTACGTGCAGATGCTGTGCAGTGCACGTAACCACCAAAGGTTCCATCAATTTCCCCATGTTTATCACTCTGTTCTCACATGTGCATGCATCTGGCCGATCCTATCCATCCAAAGACTATAATGGAGCACTGCAAAGGACAGGATTATAAAAACCCCGGGAATTTAATCTGTGCTCAGTCCATGAACAGATTCAACGAAGTAAGTAACCTTAGTATATTATATTAGGCCACGTGCTGCCATGTGCTCGAGTTTTAGATTTCCATGTAAAGCTGACCAATTTATTTATTTATTTATTTATGATAATTTCTCCAATAGTTATCTGTTTCTTTATATATACCTGATGTAAACTTCTTAATTGCGGCGCAGCTAATTCATGAAGGTTCGAGATCGCATATTTTGTATAAAAATGTATTTACATTTCTCCTGGGAAAAATGATGAATCTGCAAGGAGGATGCTGAAGGACATTGAAGGATTAAAACGCCCACCACCTCGCCCTCCTATGGATTGTCAGGTAAGTCTGATAATCCTTTGTCGCTCCTCCTCCTGGAGGATCGTATTTTATGGTGTAGTTTGTATTATGAATTTTCCAAGTAAAAGTTGAACTTTGTGTTAGAATATATTGAGATATTTGTAAATATGATAGTTAGGGTAATAACATCTTGCCTTATTTTCGGCATTGTTTGGATGTAGTAAGTTGGTATCAATTCATATGTGTGTTTTAAACTCAACCTATATGGGCGTGTTTTATTTGTTGGCTTATTGGAGCCTGGCCAGCAAATACAGCCTGGACAGCCCTAGACACAGTCCTAGGTAGTCAACCACCACGTGTTTGGTTGTGTGTAAATGTGAGCTGGCTACAACTAGTTTCTATTTGGTTGGGTGTATCTCTAAGATAGAATCACCGTAGCTGAATATGGGTAAGTTCACCCCCATATGAGCATTTAGTCGAACACATTCGGAGAAGAGATCTCCTCTGTTCATCCTCGTCACCCTCCCAATGACACCCAGCATCAAGGTGGCAAATACTGCTGCTCTTGCGGTGGCATAAGCAACAACATAGGCACTCACCACATAGCGCCACAAGCATCTCCACCTCCGCCATCGTTGCACTTCCGTCGTGCTCGGAGCATTCCGGATGAGTTGCCGCACATTAGTGCGCATGAGCATGGGGTGGAGATGATGCTACTATTCGATGGAGATGGTCTTTGCTTGTTCTGGTGGCTCCCTACCGCTGCTCATGCGGTGGCGGGATCAATGGAGGGGAAGACGAGGGGATCCGGGTCTCGCGGCGCGGGCGACTCCGCGGGCAGCCGACTCAGGTGCAAGAGCTCGTGGCGGTACTTCGCAGCGCATCTCAACGAGGACCTCCATACCCATCTCGGCGACTTTTTGCCGCGGAAGGAGTGCAGCGAGATCCGCGCCGAGCGGTGCGGCGTGGAGATCTTGGGCCCGGGCCGGAGTGGGGAGGAGGAAAAGCGGAAGGTGCGGATCGGCCGGAGAATCCAGCGCCGCAGCGCGGCCGGCGGGCACGGCCGGTGGAGATCTCGGACGGGCGCTGGTGAAAGAGACAGTCGGCTCGGTCGCGAAGGAGGAGAAGGAAGCGTGATGCGGGAGGTGACAAGGGAGGCCGGAGGAGGTGCTACGAGAGCGAGAATGCGGAGGCACGGCCTGGCCAATTGTCCGTTTCTGAGACCAGGAGCTAAGGCATGCCACGGGAGGCCCCATGAGCGGCAATCGGACGGGCCGAGAGGAGTCAACCAAGTTTTTTGGTGAGGCGCTGATCGGGTTGGGCCGACCAACCAAACAACCCCTATGTGTCGGGGTGGATCAGTGGAAGTTGAACTTAATGGTGCGCGAAAGGGCCTCTAGCCTAAGTGGTTAGAGCACCTTCGAGAGTAGCACCAAAAAAAATGTTCGACTCCCGTGGGTGCGGATTTAAAACAGGTTTGCACTATTAAAAATTAAAAAAAAAAATAGGCTAGGGTTTCCATTGCTTTTTGCTGCTTGACGGTCAAAAAAAAAAAAAAAATCTCTATGGTGCATATTATCCTATGATGCGGTGTGATTGACATAACAACATACACAAGGAATATTTTGGTATATTCGAAGCTAGCCATTGCAGGAATTAGCTATGTTAGTGGAAAGTTGGTGGATCATCTTAGTGAGTGGTCTCTTCACCCACCTCAAAATAATTGCTATCCCTAGCTACGGTGAGTGGTCACTTCACCCTCAAAATAATTGCTATCCCTAGCTCATTTTTTAAGTTGTTCTTCCACCCCATTGTTGCCAAAGGGTAGCGAAGCATTAGACAGCCACCCAAGTCAAGAAGTGAGGATTGAGGGTTAGCTACGGTGGTGGTCTCTTCACCCTCAAAATAATTGCTATCCCTAGCTTTTTTTAAGTTGTTCTTCCACCCCATTGTTGCCAAAGGGTAGCGAAGCATTAGACAGCCACCCACGTCAAGAAGTGAGGATTGAGGGTTAGCCTTGAGTATTACATGCGTTGTTTCTTGGATTTCTTTAAGTTGGAGATGACCTTCCTCTTGGAGTTCTTGGTGAGGATTCTCTAATTAATGTTCATGGTTTGAAACCCACCATTAGGTCAGTCTCAATGGAGGTTTTATGGGTGTTTCATGCACATTAAATGCAGCGCCACATCAGCAAAACTTCATTTTTTGCATAAAACGCCTCTACGAGAGAAGAAAAAAAGTTTCACCATGGTGAAACCTTTGGACACTGTTTCACATACGTTGGAAAACGGGTAAAACCTCTATTGAGACAGAAATAGAGTTTCACCATGAAACTATGCAATTAAACCATGCAATGAGAGAGAGGGCGTGGGACCCTTGAGCCTATGAAATTGTGCAATGAAACTATGCATTGAGAGAGACGCCTATTTCATGTCAAAGTTTTACATCTTGGAAATCGGAAGGTGAAACTCTCCATTGAGACTGGCCTTATGAAAGTGGAGAATGGTTATTCATGAGGGAAACCGAGGTTAACTGGCTATTTTGATCTTTGATGTTCCATTGTGGACTAAGGGATTGTAGCAATAATCTGAAACCATTTGGGTGGGCGGGTGGGTGGGGGGATTACTTGTCTATTTGCCTCTCTTTCTTAAATGATGTTTGGTAAGGTTCTTGCGGAGGGCTCCTCCGAAACGGCGCGACATCTCTGTTTTGTTGGCCCTTATATCAATCTTTTTTAACTTTGGCTAACATCATCTATGTAAAGTATATTATCTTAAATGAAAGAGAAGTTATACGTACGTACTATGAAAGTAATTTAAATATCTATCAAAAGAGGCCCTTGTATCTAGTATTGTCGCTTTTGTGTTGTCAACATATGAGAAATCTTAGGTATTAATGGCTAAAGTTTTTAATTTAGGAAAAAATAAGATGGACTTTATATTTCCCGTTGGCGGGTACATAAGGGCAAATCATAATGCGAGACTACCATAGAGTTTAAGACTATTTATTATCTCGAATATATCATAGACTTGAGTCTTAGTTTCTATT
This sequence comes from Hyparrhenia diplandra, assembly GCA_015847255.1. Taxonomy (NCBI): domain Eukaryota; kingdom Viridiplantae; phylum Streptophyta; class Magnoliopsida; order Poales; family Poaceae; genus Hyparrhenia; species Hyparrhenia diplandra. The sequence continues at coordinate 47,688 of JADLZK010002725.1, read as the reverse complement.
TCCTCTCTCTTCCGTAAATATCTTGTCACATCATCAAAGTACAATAATTAGGAAGGTAACAAATAGACTTATATTCTATGATATAGTCTGCTATGTAAGTGCCTTAACATATATATATAAAAAGTTAAAACAAAAGTTTACTTTCATCCACATTATATTTGAGAACAATATTGTATTAAATATTTTTTTGCTAAATAGTGGTCTTGGTTATCTTCTTGAACTTACAGTCCTACGTAAACTATCTGTCATACTTCTGGGCGAATAGCATAGACACTCGAGATGCACTTGGCATCAAGAAGGTACGTACAGTAATTAATCTCCAATTAATAACTCTGTTTGTGCTAATTTAATCTAGGCTAATTTTGTGCTCCGTGCCTATACTGCTCAGGGTACCAAGGACGAGTGGGTGAGGTGCCACGATGACGATGAAGTGCACCTACCCTATTCCAAAGACCTCAGGAGCAGTATAAAGTACCATCGGAATGTTACATTAAAAGGCTATCGCGCATTGGTTTACAGGTGAAGTTTTAATGTTTTTATGTACACATAGCTATCATGCCCCCTGTTCGTTTAAACTTATCATATACTAGAATGAGCTAGCATATCTGATCACCCGAACAATGATTATGATAACTAATATTTTAAAATGATCGTACGGTAATTTGTTACTAGCACTTCCTCCGTTCTCCACCATAGCACTTAGAAAAAAAAATTGACATTTCACAACGCTGAGAATATATCAAGTTACAATTATTGCAATGGTCACACATGGTTTTAACTAGGATTTTCAATTATGACAATTTTTTTGCGAATGAGCTTGTAGCTCGATGGTAACACTCCCAGTGTGAACCACCTAGTTCCTCCCGGGTTGGGTCTCATTTTTTTTAATTATGACAATTTTCCAAAACCTCTGTCAACTGTTTTTCTTTTCAGTGGGGACCATGATATGGTTGTACCATTTCTTGGCACCCAGGCTTGGTGAGATCACTCAACTTCTCCATTGTTGACGATTGGAGGGCCTGGCATCTTGGTGGCCAATCTGCAGGGTGAGAAATTTTTATCGAAGATTACTTCGCTCTGTGGTTGATTTTTTTAAGTAATCTGGATTGTCTTTTAATACTCGACTTGTGCGTATATCTGTCCGTGTGCAGATTCACTATATCCTATTCGAATAGCTTGACCTTCGCTACTGTAAAGGTAACACTTTGTTAACTCCAGTATTTAGTTTCTTCTCAGCAAGACAGCTACTTCATCTCCATTACTCTTTCACAACCCAAAAGCGATTTTAGGAGACTGTCTCTGGTTATAGAGATGAACATACAAAGGGACCATCTTCGTAAATGGTCAAGAAGCGGCCTCCGAGCAAAAAGTCTGCTCCGTTAATTATTGATTTACAGAGTTGATTGTCTTAGGAATTCTGTCTTTATAAATCGAGTTTCCAAAAAAAGGACATCTTGACGGAAGTGACCATCTAATGGTCCATTTCTAAACATAGATTAACAAAGAGGACATCTTAAGAGACCCCCTGTCTAGAATGCATAAAAAGTAATTCATAGCTTTTCGATATGAACTTAGATTTAGATGAACTTTATTTCAAAATTGTAGCCCTCGATCTACACCTTCATAGTTGAGAATTTTAAAAAAGTTTAAATTGGTTAGAGTCCTAAAATATTATTTAAAGTTCATGGATTTTAAATATAAATTTTAAAAATTAATTCAAACCACCTTGGATGTTGACATATTCCATACCAAAGTGGTAGTTCCCAACACAATATACAGCTTTGTACTCTATTTTTTTATTTGAAGTTGTTTAGAGTCCCAAATATGAGCTTAAAGTTCTTAGATTTTTGAATTTGAAATTTTAGAATTTCAAGCGACCTTGAAGGTTTGTAGTGGCCGACCTGATCTATAGGTTTGTTGTTGATAAGTTTCTTCATTTGATCGAGATCTAATACTTTTGATTCCAGGGTGGAGGACACACTGCACCTGAATTTGAGCCTGAGAGATGCCACGCCATGTTCACAAGGTGGATTTCCAATAAGCCACTTTGACAAATGCCTAGAACTGGTCAAATGTATATGGGCAAATAAAACAACGTTTGTGCTACCTTCGGAGTTCAATGCTCTGAAATTTGAATATAATTTTTTAATAAGAAAAGGTATAATTTAAGCTATGGCGGCATCACTTTGACAAACTACTCAGTCACGATATACTCCCTCCGTTTCAAATTATAATTTGTTTGATTTTTTCAATTCAAGTTTGACCACTTGTCTTATTCAAAAAATTGTGGAAACATAGTTAAATTTAAGTCATTCTTCACGACTTTTTTGTTAATATAAAGCATGCCACAACAAAAGAAGTGATATCTTGCACAAATTTTTGAATAAGGCGACCGGTCAAACTTAGGGTTTAAAAAGTCAAACAAATTATAATTTGGAAGTTGGAACGGATGGACTATTAGTCAATATATATACTAGGAACATTTACTGGTCCTGTTTATATCTGTATTTTGTTCAATATTCCAGTTGTCTGTTTCAACTGCAGTAAAGGGAAATTTAACCGTACCAGCCCCCCCACCTTGTTATGTGTATAGAAAGTTTGAACCAAATCTTAGAAGACATACTGAGCTTGTGCTGTCATGTATATATATAGCAGAAGCTGGGACATATATTTACCTTTGGTTTGAATTTGCTTACAAAAATAGATATATCATGTAAGCATGAATATGTTGAACTCCATTCAGTTGGTCGGAAGTAGGATGGCCAATTTTTTGGGCCCAATCTAGTGCAGAATTCTGAAGAGAAAGTAGCCCAAGTTTGCAAATGGTTAGGAGCAACCCAAAATCTCTACAAAATGTATGCCAATAATGGAAGGCAAGATGTTGAGTAGCGAGTAGGAGACTAATAAGACTCGATACCATCTTGCAGTTAGAAATTATATGATTTTTCAACTTGCAACAGACATCTTGTCAAATAAAAAAAAAAACTTGCAACAAACATCTGAGTAGCCCAAGTTCTTTCCATCCGAAACCGCCCTGAATTGTGAAAAAACTACTAGCAATCTAGTACTACTGTATGTACAGTTGACCCAAATTACAACAGCTTGAGATCTCTCAAATTACTTACAAACCTTTCCCCGACGGGCGACCCAGCCCTGACGAATACGGCCGGGTACCCGACCCGGGCCTCCACCTGGGCCTCGAACCCGCCGCCCTGCACCACCCCAGCTCCGTACTCGTCGCCGCTCCACACGTGCCTCCCACGCCCCGGCGCCGGCCGGGAAGTAGGCGGTGACCGCGGTCCGTCCCTTGTCCAGCACCGGCACCACCATCATCTCCGTGCCGACGAGGAACTGCTGGTACGTGAGCGCCTGCACGCGCTCGTCCGCCGGGTAGTGCAGGAAGAGGTGGCGCGCCACGGGGGCCGTCCGCGCGGCCTCCCCGACGAGCCGGGCGCGGTAGAACTCCCAGGCCTTGTACATCTTGGCGCAGCGCGCGAAGAGTGCGCCAGCGTGCGGCCGCCGGAGTAGAACTGGCAGTTGGAGCCCGGCCGGTTGCCCTCGTGGGTGCGGAACACGACGGTGAAGGCGTTCACCTCCATCCACCGTAGCAGGAGCTCCTCGCTGCGGCGGTAGCGCAGGAACGGCGGCAGGTCCACTGTGCAGTAGCCGCCGGCGTCGCTGTGGTTGAGCAGGAACCCCGACATGCCGCCGCTCAGCAGGCCCACCACGCTGCTCTTGATGCCGTCGTTCGCCTGCCAGCTCACCATCTGGTCGCCCTCCCAGAACAGCATCGCCCACCGGGAGCTCTCACGGAACCCCGACCGCACGAAGAACACCAGGCCGTCGTCGTCGTCGTCGTCACTCTCCTCCGCGGCGCGACGGCGGCTGGCTTTCCACTCGTCGGCGAACTCGCGGTTGACGCGCGCCCACAGCTCCGGGTACCGGTTGTGCGCGGCGACGGGGTCCTCGCCGGAATGCAGCCGCGCGTCCAGAGGCAGGCCCTCGCCGAAGTCGGCCATCCAGCCGCTGACGCCGTGGTCCACCATCCCCGGCAGGACGACGGTCTTGAACCAGGCGTGCGCCTCCGGGTTGGTGAAGTCGAGCATGGCGACGTCGAACGCCGTGTTGGGCATCATGTACGGCTCGCCGGCCTCGTCCCTCACCAGGATTCCCAGTTTCTTGGCTTCCTCGAACAGGTGCCTCTTCGTGTTGGGCTTCTCGTGCATCTGAACAAGAACAATTCAGAACACCATGCGATGCGAGCACACACTAGCATCTCTGTGTGGAATGATCGGTGAAGCTAGGAACGTACCGGCACAAGGCAAGGGTTACAGTAGGTCATGGTCCTGATTCCGTGGCTGCGAAGGTCAGCTACAAGATCCTTCCACCCACTGTAATGGGCATCATCAAGCTCCCAGTTCCACCAGAGCTGGGATCCGATGGCCGTCTTCCTCTGGCCAACCCAATCCTGTAGCCAGAATGCAGAGATTGGGACATCGTAGTCCTTGAGCTGGTCCCAAACTCTGCGGACGGTGTCTGTGCCACCCTGCATGCCGACGACGGCACCGGACGTGATCCACCGGGGAAGAACCGGCGGCCGTCCGGTTGACTCCGTGTAGCTGGTGAGCAGCTCCGTCGGTGAGTCGCCGTCTAGTATCCGTCCCCGGACTGAATTGCCATAAATCTGAAGAAAAATTAAGAGAGGAAGTACTTGATGAGCTTCCTCATCTTTACAATGTTTTTCAAACTGATTATGTGTCCTTGCTTTTGTTCGTAGATTACCTGAATCTGCACTCTGTCAGGTCTCGTGAGGTCAAAGATGGAATAGTCGTATCCTTCAAGGTACAAAGATCTCATCTTTGAGGTCATGTAGAATGGAGAGGGAGCATACGTCGTGCTCCAGTTTCCTCCTGACCTACAGTTGAATTCCAAGCAAGGGCACACTAAATCTTCTGCAAATTAAATAAAATCAAACAAAAAGTTGGCACACTAAATCCTGGTGTACATGACGAAAAATACAGGCATTCTACCCCTAAGAAACGCACTAGTGCGCTTTTGTTGAAAACGAAAAGAGGACATTTCTTTTCTTTCCTCACGTTTTCCCTTCCCATAGATAAGTACTGTTGATACAGAATCCCAAGCACACACGCACAAGAAAGAAGAAACTGGGGCAAGCACACACCACGATCCTTGTCGATGCGATGAGTTTTTGTTTTCGACCATAAATCCTTACGTCTCAGGTTCATTCATGGCTGTAATTATGTGGCATGACCAAAATAACAGGATAAGCTCAATTGGTCAGACATCTGGTCCAGCCACTTGACTTGCATAAACAACCAAAGCTATCACATTTCCCATATCGGAAAGTAATGGCGTCACCAGATGAGAAAGCGCCAAAACGGCTGCTAGAAACTGCGTGGATATTTTCGAAGACTAGATGCACAAGTCCAACGCATCCAACCTCTAGAATCGTGGTAAATCCACAAGTACCAACTTATCTTAAATTTTGAATTTCAATTTTCTTTATGTCCTCACAAGAGCACCAACTCCAATTGAATTTTTCAAATGTTTGGTGTACTGTAACAAGGCGTGGAAAAATAGTACTCCGTAGAAAAGAATGACATCACACACCTGTAACTGACGAGGTTGGCGGCAAAAGTGATGGGTTGATCTCCCCCTGCCGATCCCCTGCTCCTGCACCAGCACCGGCACCCGCTTCCCCTTGAACTCCACGCGGCTGAACTGCTCGCCGAACCCGAAGAAGCGCTCGTCGCCGCTGCTCGCGTACGTCAGGAACACGCGGTTGAAGTTGAACTCCTCCGGCCCCGCTCCTCCTCTGCCCTCTCGGGCGCCGCTGGCAGTGGCAGGAGCGCCGACGCCTCCTCCCCGCTCGGGGTCGGGGCCAGCCTCGTCTTCTTGCCCGTGGATCGCTGGACGCGCGCCGACAGACGAAGGCGCAGGCTGGGCCGGTGGAGCCTCGGGGTCGCTGTCATCGGGGGCGACTTGGCAGGGTCAGCATGCGCGCAGGTCCATTGGTAGTCGCCGATCTTGACGCTGAACGCGACCTGCGTGTTGCTCTTCTCCTCCAGAACGAGCCAGTACCGCGCCGAGAGCACCGGCCTCCCCCGCCGCGTTCCGCGACCGGCGACCTGCTGCGCGCAGGCCGCAGCAGGTGCACGACGGCGACGCGCCCGCCTTCGCCTTCTTGGCGGACACGAGCCCGGTCATTACCAGCACTGGGAACCGCGTCGCGTCGGACGGCTCGAATGCGGCGGCGCGCAGCAGGTCCGGGTCCGCGGCGTCGCAGCGGTACAGAGACCTGATCTTGTCGACGTGCTGGCGATCGGGGACGAGGCGGGCGCGGCCGTCGCGGAGCGCGAAGGAGCCCCGGCACTCGTCGGCCTCGGTGGTGGCGGAGGCCGCGGAGAGGAACGCCACGCCGGGGACGGTCTCCCACATCGCGCGTCGCGTCGCGCCGTCGTGTCCAGGAGGAGAAACCCTGGACAGAGAGACCTCGCCGCCGCGGGACGGGTCCCAGCGGAGGCGGAACCGGGTCCCGACGGGGAAGTCGTGCGCGTGGGCGAGCTTGGAGGTCGTCGTCGCGAACGAGGCGCGGGGCCGCGTCGCCGTCGCGGATGGCGGCCGTCGGGACGGCGCGCGGGAACGGGTTGTTGAGGCGCGCGTGGTGGTGCTTCTTGGTAGTCTTGAGCGACGCCATGGCGATGGTGGTGATGGCGCGCACGGGAGAACGGAACGGAGAGCCCGTGCAGTGCTCTGCTCGATCCAAGCCCATTCATTGGCTGAAATAGATTCTGGAATGACGGGGTGGGGCCAAATGGTGGGTCAGAGCGGTGGGTCCAGAGAGCACACGCTCGTTTTTAACTGACGTAGTGACGGGTTTACTATTTGTGTTTCTAATTGCTAGGTTTACCAAGGAGGGTTTGATGCTACATTTGCTGGGAGCGAAGGAAATTTGTTCGAGGAGAGAACATCCAACAGCCAATGCAAACGGCTCTCGCGATTGGTTTGAGGGACTTTTTAGTCCCGGTGACTAAAAAAAAGTCCCAATGCTTAAAGCAGAGAGGGACTATTAGGGTCTTTTTCTATATTAGTCCCCAAAAAGACTCTTGGAGGATTTTTTTTAATAGTCCTTGGGACTAAAAAGTCCCGGACTTTTCTAACCAAACACCCCTAAATCAGTTATGAAGAAAACTGTCAAAAGAAGAGAAGGTTGGGAAAAGACCCCCCGGGTAAGTTGTTGTTGAATACTGATGGCAGTTTCAAAGAGGTAAATGGAAGTGGAGAAACGGGAGTAGTAATTAGACTCTTATGGCACATTTATAGCAGGTTCATGCAACTACATGGAACATGTAGCAGATGCTCCAACCTCAGAAGCAATGGCTTTAAAGGAGGGGCTTTTGCTAGCTTAAAGAATCGGATGCAACAATTTTTATTATACATTCTGATTGCCATGAAGTGGTAGAAAGTATGAAGCAAGGCTTCTCAGCTCAAGTTGAGCACCGATATACGAGGAGTGCCTCCTCCTTTGGCAAGAGTTTGAATCAATTTCCATTGAGTGCTGCGATCGAGAAGCAAATTGTATGCGCATGAAATTGTAAAAGTAGCTTTATCTCTTAAAGATGGTTGTATTTGGGTCGATAAACCCCTGGTTTCCTTTTAAAACTCTTGTAAAAGATGTAACCATCTTTGTGGATGCATACAAATGGTTGTATTTGCAAATGTAGCTTTCAAAAAAAAGGAAGGTTTGATGCTTGCATGATATATAGGGTGTAATTGATTGATCGTAGAATCAGAATATCATATTGTACAGAATCAAAATATCATATTGTATGGAAGTGGTGCAAACAACGGTATCGAGGTTTATCGGCGAATTGACAGTTGCATTCTCAAATCCGATCAAAAGCGCCTCCAAAAAGCGTATTCCTAAAGACATCAAGCCCATAGGAAGAAATGGACCTACATGTCGGAATTGAGCCAAGACACCCCGCACCACAACTTTTCACGACGGATGGCGCCACCCCGCCAAGGCCCGTCTCGAGCCGAGCCCAGCGGTGCGGCTACGCACCACCACCAAAAGGCCCGCACCTGGTTGAGGCGGTTCAGCCCGGCCTCGGCGTGGCGGTTCAATCAATGCCCTAGAGGGCGGTGCGGGGGTGCGTGGCCGGTTCCGCTGTACCTAGACGCCGGTTCATGGTCGGTTTGGATGTGATCTTGCACTTAGGTCCCTCTCCTCTTAGTATAAGTAGCCCCCCTCTCTCCCACTCTCAACACACACCACAAGGAGTCCATTCTTCAGCACACACCTCACTCTTCCACCACTACCACCTCTCTTCCAGGCCCGTCCTAGAGGAAGGGGGAGGGGGAGGTCAGGCAGTGTGACGCCCGTGGGCCCATGAGTTCAGGATCACACAGGCGGGTCGTGACTTCGCTTGATGCTGTGACGGTGTGCTGCTGCGTCTAGCGGGTGTTCCAGCGTGAATTTGTGATATCATCTGTCCAAAGGCGGCAGCAAGCAGCAAACACGGCGGATTGAAGCCTGAAGGTTGAGTTCTAAGGCAACAAACATAGTAACTCGATAAGTGATTTTAGTTACGTTTAGGCCTGGCAACCTGCATTTGCAAACAGTTTGATCTGACAACTTCAATTCACACGTAATAGGATTAGGAACTGAGAGACATGTAGGCTCCAGATTGCAGCTAATTTGTTCTGAATTCAAGTCATTCCACATTATCGAGGTACTGTTATTTTTTTCATAAACCAAATATGTGTTGTAAGTTAATTCTTATTAATAGTGTACTATATCCTCCAATCGTTATATTAAAAAAATTAATTGCTAGGCCTTTAGTGTCTTCCTTGCCCTAGGGCCCTAGAAATTATTGGGACGGCCCTGCTCTCTTCTTCTTCTTTCTTTCTTTGGTTAGAGCTTGGGCTTGTCTCCTAGAAGAAAGTGTTACTTGGTAATATATCTCTTGTGGAGCACACACTCGTTTTTAACTGACGTGACGGGTGGATTTGTGTTTCTAATTGCTAGATTTACCATGGAGGGTTTGATGCTCGCACGACAAATTAGGTGTAATCGATTGATTGATAATCGTCGAGTTGGAATATGAGATTTTATGGAGGTGGTATAAACAACGAAGGATGGAGGTTTCTCGGCGAATTCGGCGGCTGCATTGTATAATGAATGCAGCTGTGATAATCATCGAGTTGGAATATGAGATTTTATGGAGGTGGTATAAACAACGAAGGATGGAGGTTTCTCGGCGAATTCGGCGGCTGCATTGTATAATGAATGCAGCTGCATCGTATAATGAATGCAATATTGTATGGAGTGGTTTTTAGTATATTCTATTGAGCATTGCAATAGGGAGGTAAATTAGGTGGCTCATAGTTTAGCAAAAAGAGCTATGCATATAAGTAAACTTGTTGTCGGTGTTTTGATCCGAGGATCTAAACCAACTTAGTGATGTAATGTTGCATGTTTCCTAATTCGGATGGAGATACAAGGAGGACACAAGATGTTTATACTGGTTCAGGCAAAGCGATGCACTACGTCTAGTGTGGAGAGGAGTATAGCATTCCCTTGCACCAGGGTGCTCGTAGTAGGGGTTACAAGCTGTCGAGAGAGGGAATGAGTCCCCGGTCTCCGTGAGCGGGATGTGTTTTTGGTTGGGTCAAGTGACAATGGGGTGAGTTAATCAGGTCCCTTCAATCTCTGCCCCTACCACTATCCAGGCTCCCTCTTTTATAGAGTCCAAGGGAGGCGTTTGTTACATATTGTCCTATGAATATGTGAATGTATATATGTCTGAGCCCTGCGGACTTTCTATGTAGCGACGTGGGTGAGGCGTGGCGGCTGTACTCCCTGCCCATGTGGGGCGTAGAAAGGGAGTGTCAACTCTTGTGGGCGTCGTGGCTGTCACATGAGGTGTACCGAGTTTCACGCCGATGTGACCGAACGGTGGTCGAGGGCGAACGAGCCCTGAGGGTGTCTCTGTTGGAGCCTAAAACCCAAGCCTGAAATCATGAGGACCCTGTGGCCACAATGCCTGAGATGCTATACAGTGATGCCTGAGGCTCCTGGGAACAGTATATGAGGGTGCCTCGACGCAGTTGTCCTCCGTCCGAGGGGTGGTAGTATGGGCACGCGAGTTGACGTAGCAGGGGTGTCTCTGTTGTAGTGGTTGAAATAGTGTGCGTCGTGGCGGTAACAGCACCAGTTGATCATTCCTAAGGCGTAATCATGGCGGTGAGGTAGGATTTGATGCTGGTCTTGTTTGACCCTGCGAGGATCCCCCGATGTCAGCGGAGATCGGCAGCGCCAAAGGGCATTCAATGCGCACGTTCTTCTATCGATGCCGTTGGTCGAGGGGGCATCTCGAGTGAGTCTAGGCAGCACCCAAGACAGGCTCGGGCGTATCGGAACTGGTACCCCGAAAATTGTTTCCGCTTTCGTTTCCGTTTATTTTTACCATTATCGTTTTTGTTTTTCTGGTTATCGCTACTGTTTTCACTTAAGTCTAAAATCAGAGAAAACTCATAAATGAGTTTTGAAAATCAGGAATTATCATTTTTGTTTTCATCCTAGTGCCATTACTAGGTACAGTTTGGTGTGCACTAGTCAATTTTCTCATGGAATTCTGAAAACTGGTCAAATCTTGGTTTGACACGTGTGTATAAACGAAGCCGGCCTCCCACGTCCAGCCGAAGTGACTCGTATTTTGTTAGCTTGTTTATTCGGGTTGCCATTTTTTTTTTTTTTTTTTTTTTACATGGAGATAGAGTTGTCCTGAAAGGTTGCTTTATCAGCTTTCTTTCTAAAGCTTGTGGGACCTCATTATGAACGATTGAACGTGCCCGTGATTGTGGGAGTATACGACGAGCAAACGAACAAAGCCATATAAATGCATGGAGAAAAAACTAGCGGGTTGAGAGTATGGCCAATCTGAAAATGAATCTATGTCTCAGAAATTCACCATACGACAACAGTTGAAAATTTTGGATGCTCCCAAAAATGATTTTTATGGCAAAGAACAACTTAAATTCGACCCCATTTTAAGTTGTTGCACTTAATATGGATTAACTAAAACAATATGACGTGTGAAAGAAGAATCAGAATCAGTGTGAAACCATGTTTTCACCGTTTCAGGTCTGTAGATGGCACATAGAGAACCGCTCCGAGGGAAAACGTTTTGCTGGTGTGCTGTTTGGGATCTGGTTCTACCGATTTTGTAAGAATCGAAAACGATTTATGGTGCGAAAAGCACCCTGATAAAACTAAAAAATCATGTAGTCCCTCTGTTTAGGGACTTTGCTGGTCCTAGTGTCTCTGTATCGCTCCTTAACCAGCCACCAATAATAATACTGGCCGATTTCAGGTTCGAAATGAATGCATGCATCTGGACGTGTTGGAGGCTTTGTTCATGTCTGCTAGAGAGGTAGAGTGAACGTGAACACACTTCGTGCTCTCTCCAAGTTCTGAAAGTTGCTCTGTACTACATATTTGTTTGGCTTCAGACCAGCCATGCCCGTATCTTGCCGTCATCACGGCAGTATTCAGAGAGGAGAGCAATGTATCTATGCGGTGGGACTTCGCGTATGGCATCTTCTCGCCGCGACGTCGTGGAAGCTCTCGCTGTTCCATGATGCCATGGAAGGAGGCCAGAGAAAGACAAAAATAAGGTTACCATGATTTTAGGAGCCGCCGCGGCACAACACATATATCTATCTATCTATCTTATCTAAAATCAGGGCCAAGCTCTAGCCTTTCATCGGGACACGTCGCTCCCTTTTCCTCGCCCATTAGATTATGATCAGGTGGTAGAAAAGTAGGCAAAAGCGGTTCGTGAACATCGCGAATTACCACCAAGGAGAGGACGTCGATCCTCTTCCTATCGCGCCGAACAACGCTTGTTGTGAGTCAGCTGGCCTACGGAAGATTTTTAAATTTTAATATTTTTTTAACAAATATTTTAAAATTAATGGTCCCATAAAAATATCTGCATCACATATCGATTAGGTGCCACATGCGGCCGTTTTCGGCGTGGAAAAGCACGTGACGCCACTCCTGTTGGTGTCACAATATTGTCTTGCCGCGCCACACCCATTGATGTCAAAACAACTCTTTGAGTCCTACTATTTTGGTATAAAAAGCGTCTTCATTTGACAACATACGAAAAAAAAATTTTCGCGCCTAATGCATGTGAGGTGCGACTATGTTATTTGGTGATGCCCACGCTGGCATGACCAAAGGGGCTATGTGATACAATTTTTTTTTCTCAGACGATTAATTTTGAAATGTTTATATATTAATAAAAAGGATCAAAATATAAACAAATTCCCCGACCTCTGCGCTTCACCTGCCTCGCAGCCCTCGCTTGTGTCTCTCAATGCCGCTCGCCATCAATCCGATCCACCCGGACTCCCTTTCCTTCGCCTCGTTCAGCATCTCCGTGTCTCCAATGCCGCTTGCCATCAATCCGATCCACCGGACTCCCTTTCCTTCGCCTCGTTCAGCATCTCCATTGGACCATTTCAGTGCGCAGCACCGCTGGACCGACATGAGCGACAGCCCTCTGCACTGGTGTAAGCTGTGGGGCGCAGTCTGGAAACGCCTGTGACCACCTCACACCTCAAACAGAGCAGGGACAAGATAGCAGCCTAGTAATGGCACTTTCACTGCAGTTGCCTAAGCTTCAAAAAAATGGCAGCACCGAACCCAGAGCAGAAAAACTACACCCGTGAGCTCTCAACCCGTGAGCCAAAATGGTTACACCACCGCCACGAATGGATCAGAGTTTCCGTTAGGAGTGCCAGGAAACCCAACCTCGTCATCCTGTTCCAATGTTCTACCCTACGTGTTCTGCTACTCTAGCACCAAAAATGTTGGCAAGGTATCAAGTCTGCAACTGCAACGCTTGTTTCCCGTTGGAGTGGTAAAAACAGCAGCAGGTTCATCTTCTCTATCATACACAGAAAGGTCGGCCTAACTTGATGACTTCAAAATGTCAAGTTGATCTATGTTGATCGTGCTAGCAGCTTCCTGGATCAGTTGCTTCCTATAATCAACCTGGAAATATGCAATATGGAGAATTAGTAACGTGAAGAATAAATACATTATCTTGGGGAGTGCTTTTTAGAAATCTTCAGTTGCTTACCCGGGTACCCATAAGTGACGAGAGACACAACATTGGCCTCAGCAGCATCTTCAATCTTAAGCTGCTTCAACAGCAGCCTCTCAGGATCCATCGCTGTTTCCCATAATTGTGCAGGCATCATCTCACCCAAACTATTTGCAGCTTGCAAGAGGAACCAAAATACCAATATAAAAGTAGAAAACATAAGAATTGCGTAAAATGTAAAACACAAAACAGAGCATGAGAAGATATAGTAATCCAGTCAGGGGTGAATGGGAGAAAAATAAGCTAGCGGATGGAGGTGGAGGCAATAGTACCAGTTTGTGAGTTCATCAGATGATATAGGAGGCAATTAAAAATGTACATTGATGCAGGAAATACGATTTTTTATTTTTGATGTGCCAGGATATTTTTTTCTTATTTCATAGTGTCCCGTATCTAATATTAGTAAACTGTACCTTTAAACCCTCTGGATGTGATATGATGCATTTGCAGGGAAGGTGTCAACTATCTCTCTTTTTGATCACCATCATCATAACAGTAATATATGCTTGTTTTCCACTCAACCTAACACCATACACAACTCATAAGATTAAGATGGATTCATCTCTTCAAGCTTTCTAAATTTGAAGCAAAATCAAAACCTTATAAAGGAAAGAGGTACACCAACATTAGATGCAACCTTCAGCAAATAATGCTCTCTGCAAATTGTATATGCAAGGAAATAAAAACCTTCATTGTTCTAATGAACAATAGTATAAAACATTTGCCAACATCGAATACGGACGGTTGCAGCTCAAAGCAAAAATCTTTTTGTGGAAGATGTAAAAAACATGCTAGTAAAAAACTGCTAACCAATTCTATATATACCTAGTTCAACTTGTGAAGCTGCTCTACGAGGAAAAGCACCATCCAACCCCAAAGTCCTATGGACTTCTATCTATATACTGAGACATTACGGTCTGAACCACTGAAACGTTAGTGTAATTTGGTTTGACCAATACCATGTCACATTATCACCGGAAAAGAAAAAATCATGTTTTGGGACCACGGGCAAGGGCGTCACACATTCACTGTTTGGATATCTGTGGATTTTTCTACATTGCCAACAGGGTACTGAAAGGACTTTTAGGATGAAGAAAACAGAGATAGACTTTCCTTCGGTTTTGACCTGTTCTCAACACCCGATTCTAAGACAAATTGCAATTTTCACTTCCAAACCCCATTCTAACTGAACTATCAACCATTTTTCGTTTCCGCTTTCAGGCTAGCATTATCTCTAAACAAACCCTATCATTTTTAGACCAATTCACTCAATCCATCAACAGATCTTGTAACAATTAAAAAAACAATGTCAACAGTAGTATAGGCTCAATAATATGCAAACACTTCTAAATGAAACAGATGAGGGTAATTCAGTTTTGCGGATGCTTCTTGATACATTACTTGATATCTGAAGAAGAAAGTAAGGAGGAGAGTCGGATATGTGCCCCATCAACATCAGCATCAGTAAGAATAACTATCTTATGATACGGGAGAGCCTCCTTCTTAAAATCTTCACCCTAAAGTATAATATATTTGATAAGAACAAAGAAAAATGAAAACATAATAAATAGAACAAAGAGAGGATGCAACCTTCCTTCCTAATCCAAAGCCCGAGAATAAGGTTTTGGATCTCTTCATTTTTTTGTACAAGGCTGCTTCATCCTTTCTTTCAATGTTGGTGAATTTTACCTCTTAGTGGTAAAGATAGCCTACATTCCAGTTGTACAAAAATTCAACTTAATCTAACAGGAACATGTCATGCAAGATGCCGACACAACTGACTTAGAAAGAAAAAAGAGACTGTAGGCACTTTTCCCATATTGTATAGTAATGAACTAATGGCCTCTGCACCCACAAATAAAAGTGCATATATTCAAACTATTTTTGTTGACAATTTCATGTGTGAGACAACAAATCAACTTCAAACACCCGGAGGCACCCCACTTTGCAACTGCTAAGGGTTTTGTAGCAAAAGCTAATAATAGAATCTTTGTGAATCCAGGAAGCACTGGTTCTAAAAGCAAAATGAATGAGTATATAATCACAACTAATTGTTCCATCTATACAAATAGGGCACAATCCTAGCATGCTCAAATTCCATTACAACTATTTTTTTAACTTAATGTGTAGGGAGGTTATTCTTATGAAAAACACTGCTTATATTAAAAGAAGTTCTGAGGTTGACACCACAAGGTGAAATGATATTTGAAAAGAAATCTATTATTGAAAAGCGTGTATCAGTAGCTAGAAAGCAAGATTGTGTTAAACAAAGCTTCAAAATGTCCAATTAGGCCAAATCAAAACATTATCTAAAAGTTATAATAGTAATCTACAGCTCTAAAAATATCAATTGGGAATCCCAGTGATGCTCATGGAACTGTAAGTGTTGAACATATTTGGGAAAAAAAGATGAACAAGCTTTTTACCTGAAATCTTCTATATCTCGCCCCTACTTTTGCACTTACCACCTCGCAGAATCAATACCTTCAACAATGAGAAGATTTCTGCATTCCGCGTCTCATCGAGCAAATGTCAAAAGCCAAAAAGTGTTTGCAAAAAATGTGTGTGCAAGCCTAAGCCTGATTGATATTTTAACCCGAGAACGTTACACATTGCCAGTATAAATGTGTAGACTCACCACATCTTTCAGGATTAGTTGAAGCACAATCAGCTAAAATTTCAGGGGTAAGAAGATTTCCAATATACCCCCTTTTGAAAACTAGTTCCCCTAGCCCGCTTATTTATAACTTAAGCCTGCAACAAAAAAGGAGTTTATCACATACTGCAGCAGCAGAACAAACTACGAGAAAAACAGGGAATCCATCCTTTGCAAGAACAATAAATATTAAATAGGATACAAAATTTTTCCTTCAAACAACATGTAATTATTATAAAAATCCCAGGTACCTTGAGAGGCGTAAGACTTTGATAGGATTGAATCAGAACATCTGGATGTAGCTCTAAGTACTCTGTTAAGTTTTTCTTGAACAGACTGTTAGACTATTCTCCGTACTTGGATTTCCCAACCTTGTCTGTGAAAAGAATTGGAAACAAAATTGACCGAGCATTAGGAGTAGAAGAAACGGTATGGCATCAATCATCACAAGAATCTAAAGGACCATGGCAGGAAAATTCAACCAATACCTTGGTTTGACCTCAAACTCTGGACTAGGGACCTTCACTGAAATGATGCATGTCATCCCTTCTCTTACATGCTCCCCACTCAAGGTAATATCCTTATCCTACAAAGAGCAACTGATATAAAAGTGATTATGTTTTCATTGGTTGGATAAATAGGATTCAAAGGTGCACTTCAAAGAGCAGACTGTTCACATATGGCTGATACTGCAGTCCACGAGTACCAATTAAGAAACAAACTTCCAAATGAAATAGCTTAGAATAAACTGGTTAGTGGTTTACAGTTTGGAGGCATAAGAAAAGACAACGGGTGCATTCATAAAGAACGAAGAAACAGCAGTCTGTACTTCATCCACCTTAATAGTCTCTTTTTGACTTCTTTTGCAAGGTTATTAATGGTTCTTGGTCAATGAAGCCTTCAGGCCATCAATATGAGTACCACCATCAATAGTGCGGATACTGTTTGCATATCCTAGCACTTGTATCGAATCAGAGGACTGTAAATGGTGACAATTTATTGGCTGAAGAAAGCATAAAAATTATTCCCTAAGTCAATGCAAATTTTGAATTGAATATAGTAAATTGCAAAACAAGTCCAATTTTAACATGCCAGATAGCTGCGGTGGTCAATAAATTGCAGAACCATAGAACTCGTCCGCAAACTTGACACAAGACAAAAATTCAATCTTAAAACCCATCAGGATTGACCCATTCCTCAAACCGTTTTAGCAAAAACATTCAGGACATAAGGTACCACATTTTGAGAACTTAAATGTTAAAAAGTTTATAACCCCAACAATATGTCCCAAACACTGTATTATGTTCAATCAGATAAACTGTTTTTACCTCGCTTGCTAAAATGAAAAGATGTGATACAGTGCATAAGTAACTGTACTACTCCCTCATCCATCCTGGTATCAAAAGGTTTAAAATTTGCCCCAAAATTATAAAGGTATTCCACATTGTTATGAAAGGCTATAGATAGACTGATTTGCAGAGAGACCCCCAAGATATACGTCCTTTTTAGACTATGGTTACTAGGAAATAAAGCAAGTTTTACCAGGATAACAAATTATTCAGGGAGCAGAAGTTAATTTTTTGTTGACTCCTATTTAAAGTGATAAAATTGGTGGGGTGCCTTGTATGGGACAGAGGGGAAGTATGCAGCAAAAAACAATCAAGGGAAAAATTTACCATTGAAGGAGACACATCCACTGTTATATCACTCATCCAACCCTCTCTCGAACGCAATTCTACAAGTGCAGGGTTTCTGGGTCAGAGCCATCCAAGAAAACAGAATTAGGTTGGTTTGTTGCGGGTAAATAACAATACTACAATATGCTTCTAGTTACAAGTGCAAAACTAGGGCTCTCATCTTGAGGTTTTTCACAAGTGAAAATTAGAGGCATTTCGCTCCCACTTTGGTGCAAAAGCCGGATACTGGGTCCCTTAGAAGAACAATAAAGAAAATACATACAAAGTAATTATAAATAAAAATAAGCAAAGATCATTCAGCATTTAACATTTCGTAAGTATTAGGGAAGAGACAATCAGTTCGGTAGTCTATGACCATCTGAAGAAATGTAAGCATTCAAGCATTGTGATAAATTGGTAAAACAAAAAGTTATTTAGCTCACTAGGTCGCTAACCCCAAGTACTTAGGCCCTGGTGGTCTTCACTCAAGATTTGGTCGTGTTCTTGCTCTAATATGTGGCGCTGTATGAATGGAGGTGATGCTCAAGGCGAGGGTTATTGTGCCATTTAACATGGCTCATGAGTCATTGTACTTTCTCTTAATGAAATGACACACAGATTACCAGCGCCATTCGAGAAAAGAAAAATCACAATCTAATTTGTTGATCAACAATATAGAGATCATGGTTTTTTTGAGGCGCTACCTAGCAGTCAGCATAAAAATTTCCAAAAGAAATCAACATTAATGTAAATACAGCATATTCATGTACAAAAATTGTTCATTTCAATTACTTGTACAAATAGAAACAACAAAAAAGTAAGGTAGATCTCAATATTTTCTTGTGAGTCCACCAGAAAAACGCAATTCAATCCTGTAGGCAAAACTTACGCCTAATGTACACTGGGAATAGAAAAACCACTTATACATTTTAAGAATTTTAGCAAAAATGGAACTGGATGAAAAATAGAACTTCATATGACGTAGAGCAAACCTTGTCATTATTCAACCATTTAACATATTCAACAAGGCCACCAGCATAACAGTACTCATTATGTTGAACTGTGTGCCCTTCTTCCTTTGTCAAGGTTATTGTCAGCTGGAAAACATAATGGTTTAATTAAACACAGGTGTGTTATTCACAAGAAAAATATTACAGCAAAGCTGTGCAAGCGCACTCAACATTGAGATACAAAAACACTTAAATGCAACAAAAATTGATGCCAAAACCCAATATGTGACTCTTAACAGAAATTTAACTAAACACCAGTTTGACACACACAGAAGAATATGCATGTAAAAAGAAGACCTAACAAGTACAACCTAAAAACACACAAATTACAATACATGCTAAGAAAAAGAGCAAACAGAACATGCATCGATAAAAGTGCAAAAGGACTAGGGGCTAGAACATTTCATTGATCAAAAATATTAACTAAATATTACCCATGATAATGATACGCCATACTTTTTCATAGCATGGCCACCTACGACCTATGGATACTGTTACTTGCAGGTCATTGCGCTTTATGATACACCATAAATACTCAAAAATGAGCAACTTCCATCATCACAAAAGTATATCCTCGTTTCTCTACCTAAGGTTTTTATGTAGTGTATGCTGTTTCCACTACAAAGGTAAAGTATGTATAACTTATCATCCTGTGAATGGAAATTTTTAAAAAGTATCTAAACTACCATCAATGAAAATTTGAAAAATGGTCACAGTGAATATTCTTTCCTTTTTCTAATCTTGGCTGAAAGAAGGATGAAATGTATTACTGTCGCGAAGTTGCTGAATTCCAGTAATGTGTGTGTCCAATCATGTAACAAGCATGTCTGCACGTGCCATGGTATGAGTTGGACTTGTGAAATTAAAGTACATAAAAAATAAAATAAAAACTCTTACAAGCCTTGGGAATACAAAACAAAAATCAACAATGAATCTGGTGTCCCTACCAAATCGGGCTAACAGGGCGGGCATAAGACAATGTGTAAAGGTCTACCGGAGAAGGATTACATACCTCAGGATTTAGAAGAGCAAGCTCCGAATGGCGACTGGAGATTGTATTGAAGTCAAAAATCGTGTTTGGTAAATACTACAGTTAAAATAATGGTTAACCTGGAGCAGCAGCAATAGTAGTGCTTAGAAGTTGAGAGAGAACTTATTTGTAGAATCATGAGCTTACTATCTTTATCAGGCCAAAATCTTATGCCTGTTCTTGACGAGGACTTGTTTCACCAGTCAGTGTGATACTAGATAGTGTAGTCGTTGGTTTCCCCTGAATAACTTTGTCTATATTCATTCCACCACGCCAAACAGTAACTTCAAGCACCTGGGACAGCGACATCATGATGATCAATTATATCAAAAGGCATGAATCATGCAGGGATAAAAATCTAAACATGTTAACAATGCAATTGATACCAGTTTCATATAACTCCAGCAGCACTCCTCTTAGATGGAAACTAGTGGGGAAAAATGAAGTCGAATTGCAAAAAATGCTAAAGTGACACTACAGCGTAATGTGTTTTTTACGACAAAAAAATACAGGAAGCAGTGGGACCAGCAAATTTTTGTACAATAGATGCTGGATATATTATAAAATTGCCCATGTTTTTTCCAGGTGGAGTTAAGACATAACACAACAGTAGGACAGGCAAATGCTGTGTTTAGCATATTACTAAATACCATACCACTATGATGGTGGTGTTCTGATAGCAACCATCATAGAGTTCACGTCAGGAAGCAGCCATAAGCTGAAACATTGATAGATAAAAAATGCTCGTATAACTACACAACTATACATCTGCCAAATCAGAAATAATAGTATGCCATGTTATGCTAAACTATCCAGTAAACAAACTGTTTTCTCCGCGGTTGGTATCTCCTTCCCGCCTATCACCCCCTGGAGGAGAAAGGCATAATCTTTTGCAAGTAAGCCCAGATGTGTGCATAGCTTTTATGAAAATGCTGCAACAATGGCCGCCTTTCAAAAAGGTTACGCTCTTTCAACATTTTACTTCCAGATAACCCCGATATTTTCATTCTTCAAGCATCTAGCCATAAATACAAGTCATACCACAATCAGAGAGACAAGGCAACATGGCAATCAGTCCTGTTGCTCTCACCCCAGCCCTACTGCTTCTGATGAAGTTAGACCAGGTATCAACATAGGGACAGAAATCAACACTCTACAATAAATAACGTTGGCCAGAAAAAGAAAACAAGCATATATTCTGATAGTTCTCATACTTCAACAACTGGGGTATACATATATATATATAGCACATCAGCTGCATTGTTTACCTGTTTTTATTTTATGTTAAGTTGCTAACATTTCTAATCTACCATTTTCATCTCAGAGGAAAAATTGCAAAAGGACTTAACAGTCCTTACCATATTTCAGTTATCCAGTAGCTAGCTAAGCTAGATCACAGCAACTGTAAAATGTTAGGGAAAAATATTTTAGTCCTCTGTAATATTACTTTTCGATTATTGTTAAGACCACGGGTTCAACAAGGCGCTTATTTCACGCTCGCCTGAGCGACGTAGCACTGGTCGACGGGTACCGCTCTCCTAGGGGAGTAGGCAGAACTCGGGGCTCTCATCGACCACGCATGCCCAGACCTGCCGCCCCCTGTCCCTCTGTGCAGATCCTTGACGAAGGGGACTGCGGGCGGCGCCGAAGATGGCAAACTCTGCTGCACGGCGGCGGAGACAGCATGTTCAGCTGAGAGAAAAGCTGGCAGCACCAGAGAAGGAAGGGAGGAGGCTGGCCACAACGGAGAGGAAGGTAGGAGGCTAGCCACGGCGGAGAAGGGAGGCGGCGGCTGAGCAAAGGAGGAGTCGTGCAGCCACGGAGATGGAGACGGGCGTGGGCTAGGAGGGTGGATAGCTGGATGGATAAGGTCCTCGTGGATAAGGTGGGATCTTCTTTAATGGACCTTTCTGTTTTTGATGGGTCTTTCTGTTAAAAAAAGTTCCATATATCTCTAATTTCTTCCCTTTTTAAAAGTAACATATAAATGTGTAAAACACCTAGGCCTAGGCGTAGGGTGACCGCCCAGAGAAAAATGAAGCTCTGCGCTAGAATTTGGAAGTAGTAACTAGTAAGGCTCTGCAACATAATTCATGGACTATTCACATAGCACTACTAGAGAAAAATGAAGCTACCAGATTACTATCTTCAAAAAGATAAACTTGAATCTGCAAACTTAAGAGCATTTTTAACTAACTTTGCTATCACCCAGAGAATCATCTTTTTAACTATAAGAGATCAAAAATACAAAACCTCTGATAAAAGCATTAACAACTGATAAAACCAACACCATGAAGCCCTCCAGAGACACTGTAAACCACTCTTTGAACCTCCAAATTTTGCTCACCAGCGTGCATTAACTGCATTGTTAAGACAGTAAGTTAATTAACATTAAGATTTCAAGTGTTCACATCAAGAAAGACATCAGAGTTTAGAAATGACAAAAAAATGCTTTGAAAAAACTGAGTTAGCAAAAAAATACTTGGCAGCAGGCCAGCAAGTAACCAAACAAACACCAAATACTTGACAAACAAAAAGTGTTGGCCCAAAACTAACTAATATGGGAGGAATAAATATGATGAGAGGGGAGAAGGGAGGAACCAATGAACCAAAGGAGGAACCAATGGAGCTACATAGATCCTTTATTCAAACTCTCTTATAGCTTCACACTATAAGGTTACATAGCAAAGGATTCTATCTCAATATTCATTACATCTCATCTCATGCTATATCACACATGAGGGCCACAGTAACTAATTCTTTGAGACAACTCATCTCTTAGCTAATTCTGCTAGCAACAACTCATTGACACTACATAGCCAACTAACTTTTACTACCTAATGCTAGCTAAGCATTAGCTCAAAGACAAGTCAATTTCTTTGACTTGGAAACTATACCATAGATAAGATGCATCTACATACTGACAAGATTAGTCCTAACAATCACCCCCAATCTTGTCATGATGCATACGGGAGTAACTACTGCCCGGGTCTCCCGCGCACGCCGCAATGATCCACAAATTTCCGAGCCAAAAAATGCTGCACGTACGCCGCATGAAACGTCCTCCTCGACCGACCAAGCCACGCGATCCAAACGCGCCCAGCTAACACCATGCAGCAGCTAACACTACTCAGAGCAGCTTCAACACACATGCAAAGAAGCTAGCGCTAACAACCCGCAAGACGCATTTCCAGATCTGTGCAACACATGCACATTCTAAATTCTTGCTAACTAGCCTATTCTACATGCGTAAGACCGACAGAATCCCTCCACGAGAACACATCTCATTTTGGGTACGTTTGTACATGACACTCATGCACAATCCTCCACGCACATCTCGCTTTTGGGTACGTGCACACTTTGTACATGACACACATGCAAGAACTCGACAAATAAGTCATGATCTCCCCTAAACCACAGCAAAGATCACCTCGCGTCCCGCCCCTACAGAGCATCGTTCATCGGCGATGTCGCCAAACAACGCCTCCTTCTTCCCCTGGCTTCGGGCATCCCGAGAAGTGGCCACTCACCACAGCTAAAGCACTTGTCTTTTCCGGAGCTGTGTCAATGCGTTGCACCCCATTGTCATCGCTTTTGACCTCATTGTGCCGCCGAATGCGCCCACCACGACCATCGCATGGTGAGCCATCGCCGGGCTGTCGCTCAAATCTCCGACCTTTTTGACGCCGACATCTTCAGCTTGTTCTTCGTCACCCTTCTCACCACTATCGCCATCTCCATGTGCTCGAACACCTCTTACTAATCCCATAGGCTCCGTACCACTTGTTACCCAAACTAACTAATATGGAGGAATAAATATGATGAGAGGGGAAAGAAGGGAGGAACCAATGAACCAAAGGAGGAACCAATGGAGCAAGCATAGATCCTTTATTCAAACCTCCTCTTATAGCTTCTCATTGACTATAAGGTTACATAGCAAAGGATTCTATCTCAATATTCTCATTACATCTCATCTCATGCTATATCACACATGAGGGGGTACATGTCCTTTATAGGACTTGCAAAACCGGGTCATACAAGAGACAACCTATTAAAATCCAAACAAACTCATTGACACTTTGCTAGCTATTAGCTCAAATCCATGCACAACTCAAAGTTGCGCATCTAATAGCAAGAAGTCCTAACAAAAAAGAACAGATTAAAATCTTTTGCATTGCTCAAATTCGACACATCAAAAGTTCGCCTCAATAGCAGAATTTTTTACACGGTGATAATTTCAAAACAAAGCTGTTCAGATTAGTAAAGCAAACGATCCAATAGGTCGCCTGCCAAAAACACTAAACCCAGAATGGAAATGAAATAATCATCACTTGAAGGAAGCTAAGAAGGTATACAGTCAAAATCTCCTTCTTTGTTCATTGTCTTATGCTAGGCTTGTTAGCTGTAGCTGATTGTTTTGCCAATAAGCTAAGAAAATAAGAATAAAATCACTAAAATTTGTAGAACACATAGTCAGGCTCACATGGTTTTGTTTCATGGGCATACAACAAATGCAATAGCAAAAGAATATTTCACCTGTGTATTAAACCAAAAAGGCACAAAAATGTGCACCAATTAGAACATTTTGTGCATGCACATGAGTTGATTGAAAATATATAACAGAAAAGTCCCCAGGATTAAATATTTGTGCGAATACCTAAAAATATTAATGATCGGTAAGTATGTCAGATGATGAGCTCTTTTGCACAGAAAAGGAAACATAACTAAGTATACAAAGAATTTAGAGTGGTTGATAAGTCCAATAAACAACACTGACAGTCTGTAAGATCTAGAGAGGGTTACCGTTAAGACAGTCTCCACACAAGATTTCTTCGGCCTGGGGGTGGATATCCGTGGAATCTGCAGTACATGATATTAAAGAACTCAGTAAAATGACAGACCAAATGATACTCCGTGCTGGCTGATCAGTGCAAGATGATAAGTGTAACATGTCAGGTAGTCAAAATTTCCATTTGCTACTAAATGATACAAGAAACCAAAAAAAATTGAAGTTAAAAATCTGGCAGCCAGTTGTTCAATCAACACGATATTTAAACTAGAGCAGAGAAATCCTGCAATCCTTTATAAAATTCTGGCAAACTGAATATTTTCTATTGACAACATTTTCCTATAGGGTCTGTTTGCCTGTTTGGTTCCAAGAATTGGGATCACTGAACTGTATTGGCTCTCCAGTTCAAACACAGGGCTGAAACGAACTGCTCTCTATCTAATTTATGTATTTGGTTGCTAAAAGATTAGCACTCGAAATAGAATCACAACTGGACCTGGTGCACCCTCCTTTCGCCTTGTCAACTTTTATTTTAGTTTGTGGGCTCCATGGCCAAACAGAGACTGAACTCCAGGACCCCTCTCCCTCCATGATAAAACCCAGGATCTCCTCCACAGCCAAGCTCAAGCCAAGGCCAGCTCATTCTCACGCAAAAACAAGCAATGGGATTCACCTGACAACAGTGGCGATGGCCCGTGATGACCAGTGGCGGAGCTGGCGGATTTTTGACGCCTAAGGCCGGGTTCTGCTGGCCCGCCAATCGGTGCTGCTGGTGCTGGCCGGCGCCGGTGCTTCTGGCCAGGGTGCTGCTGGCCGCCCGCCGCCCCCGCCGCCTGGCTGCTGCTCTGTTGCACGCCGCGAGGGACCTAGGGTTGCAGTCGGGACTGGAGGGAGAGACGGAGACGGGAGCCGAGAGGGGACGGGACGCAGGCTCGAGCGAGCGACGGACGGGAGCGACGCCAGGGAGTTGGACCGGTGTTTCAACAATGTAACTGGGTCGACTGATGAATTGTTCCTAGTTTTTTCGCCCACGCCTAAGGCCATGGCCTTAGTGGCCTTAGGCCCATCTCCGCCCTGGTGATGACCATGAAGATCATGTCATGCTGACCATGGAGGTCGCCCCGGCAATGGCAACCATGAATTTCGCCACGCAGTTCCAGAGACTAATCATGAACCTTGCCCCTGAACCATATTCAAGTAGCCTGAGTATGGATGAGGTTGTGGTCGGTGGAAAATGAGCAGAACAGGAACAGGAAACTGGCCTGGGAGAGAGGAGGCAGCAGTGGCCATGCCAGGACCTCAGGGATCATGGAGCTGATGCCCAGCCTCAGCATTAGAAGCCATAGAGCTTCATTCCTATGGTGGCATTCATGGATCCCACGTCCACTGCGGTCACGGCCATGGATTTTGGCATGTTGGCAACCTTGGAGCTCATCCCCATGGTGGTCTTATATAGACCGTCAGGCAGTCAATGGAGGTGCAGTCAAACAACACGGAGTTGGCAGCAACTAGTGGCCCATGATGGTGCTTAATGGCAAAATTGGCAATCAATGGTGACAAGAGTCCAGCAATGGTCAGAGAGCACAGGACAAACTCGTCGCTTCCAGTGAATCAGAGGTCAGGCACAAAATCAGAGGGGCTGAGGTCCAAATCATGGAGGCCCCTTCTAGTTGTCCTCCAATTCAGTCTTAAATAGTTTCTAATTGTAATTCGATTCCCAGGGCAACCAAACAGAAGAAGAATCAGACATCTCACATGCCATAATTCCAATTCACCAACTTCAAGTCCAATTGTGCAAACCAAACGAGGCCTAATAGTTAATATTGATAGCATAACCCTATGTACTTCTCTTATCTTTACTTTGTTAAAGCTGATCCCAGCTTTTTATGTTCTACGCAATTTAGTGTTGCAACATGCTCTTTAATTGTTGAGTTTGTTATTCTTTATGCTGTATCAAGTACTGCTATTGCCTATATATGGAACAACAATTATGGAAACATCGGCAGCATAACGATGGAAATCACAATGTGTCCACAATATTTTGAAAGCATCATGTGTTGAAATAACCATGGAATTTAGATTTTTAGAAAGAAACTGCATACCCCACGTCCATTGTCTGTTACACTAACAGAATTGTCATCATGAAGAACTACATCAATCTTTGAAGCGTGCCCCGCTTGAGCTTCATCAACAGCATTATCCAAGATTTCATAAACCTATTATAAACCAACCAAAACAATGACCAAACAAGACATAAAGTAGAACGCCTTTGAAAAATGCAGAAACAGAAGCATAATATCGCTGTTAGATATACCAGATGATGCAATCCGCGTGGTCCTGTGCTCCCAATGTACATACCAGGCCTTGTGCGAACTCCATCTAATGCTTCTAGGACCTAAAAATACCAATCAAGCATAAATAACTCCAGTAAAGATCATTAAGTTCTATTCAACACCAGCAAATAACTCCAGTGAGTGGCAGCATTGCTAATAAAACCAATAACACATTGTTAGTGGCCCTTCCGTTCCATAATAAACCAATTTTCCACATTTGACCATTCCTTATTCAAAAAATTTGTGTTAGTCAAATTTAAGTGGTTTTTAAAGGACTTATATTAATAAAGCATTCTGCAACAACTGAATTGATGTTTTGCTTAAATTTTTAATAAGACGAACGGTCAAAGTTGAGGTTGAAAAAGTCAAACGACCTAAATTTGGAACAGATTTAGTACTTAGCTTAGTTGCAGTAATGACAAAAACATGCAAGAAACAATTAAGATCTCAAACTGTTTCAAAACTGAGTGCCATGCATCTTCCCACTCCGTTAAGATCTGTAATTGTTTCAAATCTCCTTACCACCTTGTGGACTAACATCTTCCCACTCCCAGATGCCAGCCCAGCAAGGCAAAGAGCCCAACGCAGAGGCACCCCACATCTCCCAAGAAAACTCCGCGAGGAGGACATGCACAAGTCATCCATCGGTGGAGCTGCCCTACGCTGCTTCTCTCCGACTCTCCTGTCACCCCTCCTTCCTACTTGGAATCCTAGGTAGAGACACCAGTGACCACCCAAGAGTCACTGGATTTTAGACTCAGCAGTCACCTGAGCATCAAATTCAAAGCATTCCTGCTGTGAGGCAGCCACAGCCACAGGCTATGGCTGCTGGCAAGCGACCCAGTGTCACGACATGGGGTAGGGCACAACAGTAACAAGGCGTGTTGCCATGGGCAGCACACAGCAGCACGCCACCAGCCTGGCACACATCTAGAGATAGCAGATAGGCACGCTGTAGACAGCACTATAGCAGTAAGCAGCAAAAGGAGGTGAATTCCCCATTGCTAAATCCCAAATATTTCAATGTTGAGATTCACAATCCAGAAATACCCATGCCAATTCCCATGTGCCTTTCTCTGTAGAATTGTAAAATCACACATGTGCATGAACAATACATTTTCTCCTACTCCGATGGCAATTCTATATGCAACTAATGCATAACTTGTATGTATATCTTCAGGTTCAGATGCTATTGGTAATGAAAGATATTTGATGAATGAACTGAATCCTCATTAATTAGGTTTTTTTACCACTTTTATTTGTGTTATCACTACTATGTTGTGGTTCTAAGTGTGGACTTGAAAAGAAATTGCAGCAATACTCACCTGGACATTGGCAGCAGTGTACTCGGCGGCCACCCGCTTCTCGTTCATCGCCTCAGACGCCGTCGTTGAGGCCATGAAGGCCCGCACGGGAACCCCATTCCGCCGCGGAGCCGCCGCCACCACAACCCTACAGTCCGCGAGGAGGATAGCACTGCACCATATCACTAACCGTCCGGCTCCACTGCTCGGTAGTAGGAAGCGGGGAGGACGTACCTGGGCCCTAAGAGGAGCCGAGGGACGGCGGCGGTGGAGCGGGGCGAGGGGAGCATGCGGGAGGGGAAGGGTCCGGCGCCGGTGGAGAGGAGGCGGCGGAAGAGCGCGCGGAGGTGGGGGGAGACGGAGGAGTCGGCCGGAGGAGTAGCGCCATCCGTGTCGGCGAGCCCTCGCGACTGGCTCGCGGGCTCCCTTGGTCCTCCCGGCTTGTGGCTCAGAGCAGCCGGGGCAGGAGGGGCTGGGGTTTAGAGGGGAGCGGCGGGTAGTGGATGAGGAGCTCGCGAGGACGAGGGCGAGCGAGGGTTTTAGGGCGCCTCGGATTTTTACAAGAGGGGGGGCTTTCGCTTCCGGCTTTTGCTTCCGGTATGGGGGAATGGGCCAGCCGGCTCGCGTTGAGGGAGCAGTTGTTTGTGGGCTGGGGCCTAGGGGAAGCTCGAGTACTGGACCTTATTGGACGGAATTGAGTCTAGCCCAATGTGGTGAGTAAGTCATCCACACACCTCCAAACTCGCACGGATGGAGTACTTTAAAAAAAAAAAGCGTGAAAAGCGTGTTCGTGACCGTATTTTATTAAAAAGAAGCGTGAGAATGTTTTTAAATCCTAGATAAGAAGATATCAGACAAGACTTAGGGAGGCCCCTGAAGCTTACAAGGCTGAACAAAAGCACCGGCTTTAAACGGTGGGGCTTGGGAGTGCTCGTATGGCCACTGTAGATTCGTTATTACTTTGGCAGTACACTTGACATCCAAAATTTTCAACCTATACTCTATCACAAATCAATAAAACAGGAACCACTTGCAATAGAAAACTCCTTAATTAAATATTTCATATTAAAGTCAAAACTCAACATTACACAAAAACTTTTCAAGCGCTTCCTTCATCGATTGGAAGCGTGGGCAAGAGATCAACATTGTCCTTAACTTTTATGAAAAATGCCAATTTTCTCTTCAAACTTTCAATACATATAGTTTGTATTTTTTTTTCGATCTTCTTTGCTTAGTAGCAAACCTCAAAATCCTCGTTTCAATCACCAACACAACCATTTTTAGGCTTGAATAAGTAGCAAACATAGCAAGTCCATAAAAGTGACAGAAGCAAGCTACTCACTTAGGGCTCCTTTGGATCATTCAATTCCCTTGGGACTGTAGGGGATTGAGGGGTAATTTAGTTCAAAAACGGGAATTGGTTGGTACGAAAGGAAGTTAGGATGAAGATTTAGGCTCTACTAGTATTGTTTCCTCCCTTCTCATTTGCAAGATGTTGACGCTAAACTAAATCAGCCCAAAGAGTTGCGGTTTGGGTTGCTTTCTAAGTCAGTGGACGCTGAGGACATAAATTGAAACAAAAAAAAACTTGTTTTGGATTATCAGAGGGACAAAGCGCTACATATTTATGTAGAGTATCTTAATATCTTATACATGTACTATATATTATTTTTTTTACAAAAAAAAAAAATGGCCATAAAGAGAGGTCTGCCTCAGACGTCTATGCTTGTAATATGCAGGAGCTTTTTCATGTGTGTTATGCAACACCTTGGTGGCAAATACATTGCTATATATATCTTCTTATAGGCAAACACATGCATTTATAATTGATTGTCCTTTAGTTGTATTTTAGGAATACCACCTTCATGTAGTTTAGGTTATCACCGCTTACACCTTTCTGTAGGTTTGTTTCAAAATCTCTAATCAAGAATACATGGATGGTCATGTGATGCAAAAAGAACGGGCCTGTTTGGTGGAGCTTCGATGACCCCTTAATTCTTTTTACTTCAGCTTTTTTATTCTTTGATGAAGTGTGAATGAGAGGAGAATGTGAAAGGAAAAGTGATTCCTGTCAAATTCCCATCAAAATTTAGATGTATTGTGCCCATGGAAGCGTGGAGAATTTGGAGCTAGGAGTGCTTCCATATAGCAAAGCGTTTTTTTTTTCTTACAAAGGTTTCTGCTAAAACGTGTTCTTCGAAACAAGGCCCATCACAAATCCGAAAAGTTAGTATGCGTCAACAAGCACCATTTCTACACTAGTGACACTAAAAAAACGACGTGCACCCAAAGTATAACGACAATCTAGCCTATGGACCAAAAACGGCCCATTTGTTTCAGTTTGCTTTGCATTCCATTTCATAATTACAGCCATGGTTATTGCCAGCAAGGCCTTTCTTTCTAGATCTTTTTTTTTTGAAAGATCCGTGTTACCGGCCGATTGATAAGCAGAGAGCAATTATATTTACAAGGCAGCCTACATGGTGAGAATCACCACGGATGCGGCCTACCCACGCAACACAACAAAGCAAACAACGACCCAACAAAGAAACGAGACCGGTTCCGGGTAAACAAGGCCATGGCAGGGGCATCGCTGTCCCGACTCAAGCATAACGCGAGCAGCCCGACTTCCGACCGCACTTCCTGCCCCGAACACGATCGAAATAAAATCCACAACGACGCCTTTCAAGAAGGTCACGACGCCCTCAAGGCCACGGCCGCCGTCCAAGAATGGACCGGTTTTTCACCCGTGGAAAGAACTGAGAAGAACACGACGCCTTCAAGGGAGAAAACGCCACATGCAGCGCCGCCGTCGCTAGGCTTTAAGCCCCATGTACCCCAGCCTCGTGAGTATCGCCCCAGTCGCAGGATCCGCCAAGCCACCACTGTCGTCGTCCGCCGACCACCTTGCCGAAAAGCCGAGCCGGAGGAGCCACGCCGACAGCGTACCGGCCGCGTCAACCACCCTCCCCGACCAGCGAGGCGCCAAGAGCCGCCCATACTCGCGTGCGCGGCGCCCACCGCAGAACGAGCGAGGCCGATGCCGCATCGCCGCCGCCCTCCTTGACGCCGACTCCGTCGCTGCCGACGACCATCGCCACCAGCCAGACGCAGCCGCGCCCTCACCATTGTGGGCGCCGCCTGCCCCGAGGGCCACCGGATCCGGACGCCGAGCCCCGGACACACGACAGCCCTGCCGACACCTCCCCGCCATGGCCACGGTGGGAGCGCCCACCGCCGTAGCGACCATGGGACGACGTCGCAGCAGAGACGCGGCCATTAGAGGGAGGGAAGCAAAGAGGAGCGCCACCCCATCAGCCGCCCGCGGCCACCACCGCACTCGCCACGGGACCGGCGAGATCCAGCCCAGCGACCCGGATCCGCGCGGTTAAGTTCCGATCCCGGCCTCCCCGAGCTCTGCCGAGAGCCCGCCATCTCCATCGCGGGTCGCCATGGTTGAAGGAAGGGGACCTTGAGGAGAGGGGAGAGCCCCACCGCCATCCCCCGTCGCCGCAAGACGGACGTCGGCCGTGGCCGCCGCGGCCACTTCGGCCGCCCCCGCCGGTGCCCACGCGATCCTCAGCGGAGTGACGGGCCGCCGCATCCGGCCAGGCGCGCTAAAGGGAGAAGAGGTTTCGCTCGCCGCCATCCCGGCCGACGGCCAGGGCGGCAGTCCTTGGGGGCGGCCAGGGCCGGCAGCCGCTTACCGTAGGTGGGATGGAAGGCGGCGGGCGCTTGGGAGTCGAGTCGCCCGTGTCGCCTCGCGTGGGGAGACGACGCGAGGGTCCGTGTCGCAAATCGCCTTTCTTTCTTTCTCTAGATCAACCTCGCAGTGGCAGTGGTGGTTGTGGTAGCTGATTCCAGTAAGGACAATACCTAACCAAACGTGTGAGAGATGGACCCAGCATAGAAGAGAAGGACGCTAGCCTATCAGATGGGGTCGTCGATCACAGATCCAGCACAGCACCGTGTCAGCAAGCGCCACCGATCGACTGGCTGGTCCCGGCGCTTTGGCGATCATCTGCAGTACTAGTACGTGTAGCACGTCGTGCACGATGGATTTGCCTGCGCAGCGCAGACACGAAACGTGCTCCGGCGTCGCCCGGACCCTGCCAATAATGCCATCAACAACGACGTTAACGCCAAAGCGGTCCAACGACCAAGGAATCCTTTCACGCTTCGTTCCAAGTTGCATATGTACTATCGCTTATTGCATATATACCGTGCCGACGTTAAAATTATTGGTCCAGCTGGCCATCATGCATCTCCCATCGGTGTCGTCTCGGCTCTACGGTTTTGCATATGTACTGTCGCTTATCCACACGAGATCCGATCGATCCAATCCGGGATGGGGAGTTTGATTCCAAGTTGCTGTCAGTACTGTAGCCATATGCACACATACTGTGGGCACACTGTCATGATTTGCTTAGGCTTGGCTTAGTAGTTGTTGTGTGTGGCTGTGCGTGTTTGATACGATAGTCGATAGGAGCAAGCAAGGCCCGGCCCCAAGAGATAAGTCGTGTTTCCTATCATCACGTTTCATTTATGATATCACAGGGGCAGCGCAGGAAAACAAGAATAACAGCTGCACAGCCATGGACGAACAAGGACAGACCACTGCTTCGCCACGTCTCTCCTGCACTGCACCCCTTCCCGGCGCCCAAACCACACGAGCAAGGCACGGAAGGACTCGGCGCGCCGCGCCGCAGTCCCTCCCTTTCGGTGAGTGTAGAGGGCATGTTCATTCTCGCACACTACACAGCTGATTTTGTACAATGTTTGGAAAACATTTTTTATGATAATTTTTTAGAAAACCGTCACCATTAATAGGTGGCCCGGCAGCCCCCGTGAGAAAAAACCACCACGGCTTTTTATTAAATAACCGTCGAAAAACCGTCATGGTTAATCAGGTTGATTAACCATGACCCTAACTACATGGAAGTTCAACTGAGTATTAGTGTCGAGTGCGCCCGACTGCATGGAAGCAAGCTGGAATCATATCGAAAACCAAGTCCAACGTTTAAGCATACCAATAATGGTGATGGGGATCAATAGTGGACCCTTTTTTAGCTTGTCTTAACCCGCAGCTTTTCTAATAGAGACGGAGGATAAATAAGGAGCAATAATTCATGCTTGACTGGCGACGGGAACCCAAAGAATCAATCTGAATGCATCCCGTGAAGTGCGTGGCCTCGCAGAAAAACGACGTGTCGCGGTCCGTCCTTACAATTAATCAGCTTGCTATTAGCCTACTACGTAACTGTATCTTTTTGTTATTTTGTTTGGTCGAGAACGGACGGTCTAATAAATATCTGTACCTTTTTTAATTGTGGGCTATTAGCCTACTACAGGACTGTCTCCCTCCGTTATTTTGTACTACTGCAATAATGTACGAGATCCAGATGTGATGTTAATACTCCTATATGCGTGTCGCATGCATGATCAGTTGGTTGAAATCGACCCAATCAGATTGCTGGATCGAGTCAGCAGGAAAACCTTGCACATGATGGGGTTGTGTTTGGTATACTTCGATATGATAGGGAGCGACCTGGAGAAATCGAATACGTACCTTATTAGCTGTACATGAACTGTGCAGGCTCTTCTCTGATCCGTGACCGTGAGTGGCATGATCGCTTAATTAAAGAGACTCAGCGAACGAGAGATATGCTATAGCATGTGGATTGTTACAGTATGGCCGCATTTTTCAGCTTGCATGCGTATTATAATTACAACGACAATCAGCATGTTAAACAAAACAAGGCCCTCTGGATCAACCTGGCAGTGGCATGGGTGGTACTGGTATCTGGTAACTGATCCCGAGAAGGACAAAACCAGATCAGACGTGTTAGAGATGGAGAAAGAATAGTACTATTTATATACTGATAGTAGTGTCAAGTAGTAGCCTAGTAGGAGTAATACTACAGTACGGAGGACTTCAGATCTGATGGGGATATACTATGGGATAACTAACATGGTGCCAAATAGGAGTATATACATACCACGTCCAACTGCCAGATCTGAAGGAAGATTGTGGTGGTATACTGGTATAGTAGAGAAGAGAAGGACGGTAGCAGATCAGATCAGATGGGGTGGGTCATCGACCACGACCATGCCATTGCCATATGCCTATGCAAGCTAGCACACGACGACCAGAGCCCTGCCCCCGGCGTGACGCAGAGGACACGACACGAAACAGGCACAGATGACAGATCATCATCAACTTGCCGGGTGGGCCACCCTACTTCAGCTACAGGACTGGAGGCCTGCCGTGCGTGGACCGTAGAAAACGTGGCTCAAGCTGCATGCGACAAATTAATTACAGCCAATATGTAGGAGTACGCCCACGCCCAAGCCCCAGCCAATATGGAAGCAAGTGAATCTTTCACCGTGCCGACGCCGTGGGGTCCACTGTCAAGTTACCATCACGTTACAATTATTGGTTCAGAGGCCATCGTCGTTCATTCTGCTGGGCAGGCGCGGCTTCACACACGACACGAGAATACCGGATCCGATCGTTCCAATCAGGAACGGAGCTATAGGAGTAGTTCCATGTTGCTGTCTACTGTAGCCATATGCACCTACTACAGTGGGTAGAAGACTCTCTGTCATCAGGATGCTTAGCTTAGCTTAGCTGTGTTTGATACGATATGATCGAGGCCACGGCCACGGCCAGGGGAGATATATACGTCGTGGTTCCTATCACGCCGTTTAATTTGTTTGTGACAGGTCAGACAATAGAAGACAGGTACGACTACATTTCAATTATTGTACGTTCCTCTTGATATATACAGTATATATAAAGAAACACAACCATTAGCGATCCGCGTCACGCCACGCCACGCTAATCAACCAACCAAACCCCTTCGTTTGATCTTGGTCAAAACCCAACCAAACCTCTTCCCCCAACTACAACAAGTAGGAAACTGCGATCTCTTTCTCTAAGTATCTTGTCTAGCAATGGCACGAGGATGAAAAAGTGAATTAACTTGTCAAGGAAACCACCTTTTGTACATGTAGGGAAAGGAGCGAACGAAGAAAGGAAATAAGCGTGAACATACTCCGTATATAACAATCACGATAGGTTGCCACGCTTGCATGCATATGGGACCGGGAAGACGCAATGGACCAGGGCCTTGTTTAGATTGTTAAAATTTCTAACCAAAACTTCAAGTTTTTCCACTCTCTCATCACATCACATTAAATACACCAAAAGACACATATATTCGAAAGATGAAATGTAGGTAAAAAAGTAACTAATCACACACGCCACATTTGTACATCACGAGAGCTAATATTTTGAGCATGTTATTTTTTTACCACAAACAAACGAAAGTGCTACAGGAGTTAGAACAATTATTTTTGCAAGTTTTTGACAATCTAAACAAGGCCCATTAGGATCCAATATATGCATGGGCGGCAAGCAGCATAGACCCCATAGTGTGTGGAGTTACATCGGGTCATTCCAACATCGTATCATAGTGTACGTGAAGCGATGTTCGGCGTCCGTCTCGATGATTGTTGGGGGCGGCAACGCGACTTCGCTTCGACGGATTCTTGGCTGCCGGACGGGCCCATCTCCTCAATGGCGCCGAACCTCTACCGGCCGGGTTGGCTCCCGGTGCCGGGTCCCGCGTCGCCTCTCTCTCAGACAAAAGTTGGCTCTCCGACATAACGGGGGCAAACATCATGCGGCTGTCCTCTTGGAGTGCGCGGAGCTTATGGACATGTTTGGGCGTGCAACTTCAGCGGGGAACTCTCGATTGTGTTTGTGTGGAGGTGGGCGGCAAGCTGGCGGAATACTCACGCCTCGCCGCTCACCGCCTTCCCACTCGCTTCTTCTTCCATGCCACCGCCCGAGTTATTGCGTGGCGCAAAGGAGTTATGGCGACCAAGGCACCACCGAATTGTCGGAGCTCTTCTCCTTAACGATGCACGCCTAACGGCTTTTTGGACAGCGGAGAGGAGGATGAGGCATGGGCTTCACCGTCGGGCCGACTATGCCCTTTTGCTCGCAAGAGGTGGAGTCCCACCCACCACCTACTCATCTCCCCCTGTTTTCACCTGGGAGCTACGGTTCCGTGCTTGCCACGCCCTGGCAGGCCTACAGGAGCTTTGCCCTCAAAGTGGAGACTGTCTCATCGACTAGTGGCTTGCCTCCTCCGGCGAGGGTTCCTGAGTCCTTTCGTAGGGGTTTCCACTCCTTGGTTCTTCTCACAACTTGGGAGGTTTGGAAAGAGCGGAATCGACGCATTCCGACAACGTTTCAGCCACGCCGCCGCAGCCGCCGATGCGATGAAGGGGCAAGAGGAGGAGGTGCGCGGCGGGTTACCGAAAGTGCTAGAGCCGCTGCTTACGCCATCGAGTAGGACACACCTTTACCTCTGTCGCACATTTGTTTCTAGCCTTAGTACACCCTCGTAGCTGGCCCGCCCTAGCCGGTGATTTGTGTATGTGTGCCTCGGAACGCTTGATGGCATCTTGCCAAAGAGCGTTCTTAGATGTAACTAAACTCTAATCTCTCTTAATGAAGACGTCCAATATGGACGCTTTCAAAAAAAAAAGTATCATATCATGCGCGGAATTCAAACCATTATGAAATCCAGGACCAAGGACAAAGAACATGAGACGATGTTGGCTAAGGCGATTATATTTAATCACTGTTATAGACAAATTAGCTGATGAGTCGGATTCCAATGTTTTCAAGTGCTCTAACGCCCTGATTTCATTAGTTTCCAACAAAACACACCAAAAAGTTGGTTGCGTAAATAAATAAATAAAACTAGTTGTAATTTTGGTAAAGTAGTTGCAACTGCAGTGTACGAAAAATCTCATGTGTTGGGACGTTAGTATATATAAATTAAGCTGGTGTTCAAAACGAACCACAAGCAATTCCTCTCATACCCTTTGTTTGTTCTGCATTAACATCAAGGGCGGCACTTTAACAAGCTCATACTATAATATTTCCAATCGATACAAAGCGAGTTTGGTTAGATCGACTTTTTAAAATATACTAGGTAATATGCCCGTGCGTTGTATCGGGAGAAAAACAATATTAACATTCATGCAAAATGATAACCTAAATGGCACATATTTTGTGATGATCGGTGGATCTTTATGACCTACGTTAATGTTGACAATAAATAATAATGTCTTGTCTTTTTTAAAACTATAGATATCTAATTAAAATACTCCTTTGTATACTTGTCATTCTATTGGAAAGTGCATAATTATGGAGGACCTGTCCTAGATCTGGCAGAACGTTTTCCCTGCATTCCCCTGTGATTCTCGTTGTTACCTCGCAAGTTGCTGGGAGCCCTCAGTCCTGCCCGCCAACCTATGCCTTGACTTGCTGCCGAGGCATTAAGGCGTCCCGTGGTAGCAAAACCGATGCAGTCCGGCTTTTGGAAAAATCAATTTTTAATGTTTCCTAGTAAGGTGGCCTCGATCCAAAGGTGCTTTTGTTCATCGATCAACTCTCTACTCCCTTGTGCTTCAAATTGCCTTGATTCGATTCTCGATCTGGTCCTCTTGTGCCATGATCTGTTTGGTTTTCTATATATACTCTTACGCCTCTTGCTTTCTATGTAGTCCACAATGAGGACTCGGATGGTTCAAAATTGCATGATTCATATTTGTAAGAGTATCTCCAAGAGTTCCCTAAATATTTCTCCTAAAAACTTCATATTTCCCAACTCCTAAAGAGATATTAGAAGAAAAAAGTCCACTTGGCTATTTTCCAACACAGTAGCATGCAACACAGAAGTACGTACGTAGCATGCAAATAGTACTTCATCTGAAAAAAGCTGCAGGCGCCAACTTCACATAAGAACGCACAGAACGGCCATCAGCAAGCAAGCATTTAGCGAATCCCGATAAACAATGATGATTGAAACAACACATGATTCAACTCTGGCCGGCTGCTCATAAACAGAATGATACTAATTAGCGAAGGCGGTGGACGCGTACAAGAGGGCTTCGCGGGCACGACAGCGTTGGTGACCGCCTCGTGCTGGCGCACGACAGCGTTGGCGCACGGCACGCCCCTACTGTACCTTATGAGCCGCCCATACAGAAGCTTAATGTAGTAGTGCTCCCGACCTCCGAGCGGCAGCACGCTAGCTGGGGAAGCGTCCCTCATCTGCACCCGCCTCGAGCCCTAGCCACGGCGAAAACAAAAAAACGTTGGAAGGTATATATACTTTGGTACGTCGATGGATTACTTGCTGTACAAGATCGCTGCGCCGGTGGCGATGAATTTGGAGTCTGGACGGCGGCATGAGATGGCACGAAGGGAGAAGCCGCACAAATTGACGGCGCGAAGAAAAATCGCGCGGAGGAGAGGATACCGCGAGCGGTGGAACGCGTAAATTGCGTAGTGGGGTGATTATTCCTAAGTCGGAGATTGTATTAGAGTTGGATTTGGTTACATCGGCTCCGACGGAAGACGGCAGACAGACCCAAACAAAGGTGGACAAAATTTTTTTCTCTTTATTAAGTAGGTATAGGTATAGATATAAATTTAAACAAACTAGAATAGAATCACTTATTTTTAGAGTCATATTTCCAGAGGGATGGATGGATCGGAGGAGCCAACATTACTAAGGCATGATTCCAAGGATATCCCTGTAGCGCTACTTGCAGCACGTCCAAATCCAACACATGCAGAAAATATATAATTGCCCAATTAATTGCAGCAGGCCAAGTTGGATTGGAATCATATCGATCGATCGATCGAAACCTGAGGTCCAAACAATGAATCATACCAAATTACCAATGGTGGCGACGGGAATCAATAATGCACCTCTCGGCTTGTCTTATCCCCGGTTTTTAGTAATTTGTATTGGGTACGATCCATACAGGAGAAGAATAAACAAGCACCAATAATTCATGCATGGAATGGCGACGGGAATCCACGAGGATCATATCGACGGGAATCCACGAGGATCATATCATGGTCATGGCGAGACGTGCCTCGATCTGCTAGCTGCGTGCCTGCTGCGTCATGTCGTACCAGTTTCACACAGCAAATCGAAAAAGAAATGAAATGAATCGATCGCTCCCGTGAAGTGCGTGGCTTGTTTGGGCTGCAGCACCCTTGGAGAAAACGACGTCGGAACCGTCCGTGTCGCGCTCCGTCGTCCATACAATAAATCAGCCTATCTATCCTTGGACCACCATGGATCGATCGGCGGATCTGGGCCGTGCGATCCAGATGCGTGCACATACGTAATATTCCTGTATGTACTGTGTGTGAGAGTGAGATGGATGGAATCGATCCAATCAGGGGGCTGAATGGAACCAAACCCTGCACATGATGTTT
Organism: Hyparrhenia diplandra; assembly: GCA_015847255.1. Classification (NCBI taxonomy): domain Eukaryota; kingdom Viridiplantae; phylum Streptophyta; class Magnoliopsida; order Poales; family Poaceae; genus Hyparrhenia; species Hyparrhenia diplandra. The sequence continues at coordinate 8,368 of JADLZK010002725.1, read as the reverse complement.
TTTGCTGTGTTCGATTGATATGATGATATGACGATACAGGAGTCTTGGAGAGCCAGCTGGAGAGAATCGATACGTCGATATATTTATATGAGCATGATCATATCACTCTCACCTCCAAGAAGAAAAAAAAAAAATGCAGCGTTGTTGGAGCGCACAAAATTTCTACCTTGGGTGTGCCACGTACGTGTTGATGAGTCAATTGTTTCGGTCATTTTTTTTTCTTTGTCATTGGTTTTTTAGTAAGTTTTTGTATGATTTACTGTGTAGTAACACGTGACATATGTGGTACACAAAGCTAGAACAAAGAAGCTACCCGTTAAAAACAATTTCAAAGAACAATTCCTTTTTTTTAAAAAAAAGGAGAAAAAGTGATTTTTTTTAAACCTCTAGTAAAAAAAGAGAGCAAAAGAACAACTTCCCCGCTCACAATTAAGCGTACTCCATACGTACGTTTCCATCAAGGATCAATATATATAAATGAGCAATGGCGACGTGAATCAACACCGAAACCTCTCGCGACGGCGACATGGCGTACAATTGGCCAGCGATGGACAGGGACAGCAGCAGAATATATTAAACGCGCTGCATGATAATAATACAGTAGTATGCAACAAGTGTCCGGTTTAATTTATTTCAGATAAGCTGTCTGCCATCACACTAGGCATAAGGCAAGCCATACATCATCAATCAAATTAACCAGCATATAAAACTGCCATCGGCGTCTGAGTGTTTATTATATTATAGATACGCCTGCGCATCGATCGGCCGGCTTACGTGCTTCGGATCCAATAATTAGGGCTAAATAGGGTTTTAGGTCATGTCTGATACCCCGTTTTCTACCAATTGAGGCACTGATAGATGGTGACCAGCATATGATAGGTGGTCCTTTGCCCTCTTTCGTGCTTGCTGAATGCTGATCCGTATGGGAACTCGATCGAGTTGGCAATGGAGGGGCATGTAGCATGGAGTTGTGATCTAGCTGTCACACGCTACCTGCTGCGATTTGCAACGGCTAACGGGACCATAACCGTGTGTTTGATTGGAGGGAAGGAGTCTAACCCGGACGGGTCCAACCCAATTTTGGAGTGTATGGATGGAGGCAGCAGGGGACGGAGCGAACCTAGGAGGGGAATATTCGGTGAAAATGCGGGTTCGCTCCGTCCGTCCAAATCTGGCGGATGGAGCCGACCCGCGTGGGTTCCGTCGAGGAGAAACAGAGGAGGAGCACACCTGCGGCCACTGCATCGTCGTCATCCTGGTTGCACTCAGCCCCGGGCGGTCCTTTACCGCACGCACGCCTCCTCGTCACGCTCAGCACGCCCACGGTCACTACGCACGCCCATGGCCTCCTCGTTGTGCTCAGCCCTCACTACTACAAAATTGATTTTACGTGGTAAAGCTGATTTTTATTTTCCGTGGCAGCAATATTTGAGAAAACCGCAACGAAAATAGGTGGCCCGACACCCCCCTCCGACCGAGAGGAAAAACCACCACGGTTAATCGACAACCATGGCGGGGATTGTAAAAATAACCGCCACGGTAAATAGTTTAACCGTGACGGTTATTGTAATAAGCCCGCCACAGAAAATGAGGCCCAACTCATCAGCCCAAAGCCCATTTCCGTGTCCACGATATATATACAAAGACTTAGAAACCAACCACTCCCCTTCTCTCCCCATCGCCCCACACCTCCCTCCCTTCCCTCTCCCCGCTCGGGCGGAGGTGGCGCCGCCTCGCTCCTCCCCTCTCACTTCCGCCGGACGGGGCGGGCTCTCCTTCCTTCGCCTCGGGAGGCGCGAGTCCCGGCGGTGGCGGCCTGAAATCCCGTGAGGCGCAAGTCCCGCGGGCGGCGCAAGGGCGGGATTCGCCAGAGCTGATCCTCAAGGGCGTCGGGATCCGCCAGTAGGCGGGATCCGGCCATGGGCCGAGGGAGCAGCCGCCGGCAGCAGAGCCGAGCGGAGTAAAAAAAGGGAAATGGCCCTAGCAACGCGGCGCCCTAGCTGTCGAGGAGGAGCAATGGGAAACCCTAATCGGGCCCTGCCGGTTTCCGGGCCCTTGGGTTTTTTTGATTTTTTTTTTTTTATTTTTAATTTATTTACCATGGCGGGTATTTTAAGAAGACCCACGCTAATCTATTTTCCGTATGGGCGTATTGTTAAATAAACCGCCACGTTAATCGATTTTTATGGGCGACATTATTTGCTCCGCCACTAATCGCTCGATTAACCGTGACTCTAGCCTAGCTGGCGGTTTTAATGTCCGCCACGGAAAATCAAAAAAGTCCGCCACGGAAAATCAATCCGTGAGTAGTGCTCGCCGAGTTCAAACTCGCGAACTCACCTCGCCACCGCGGGGATCCCGACGAACAACACCGAGCAGCGGGGCGGAAGTTTGAGCTACTGAGGGCGAAGCCCATGATCCGGCCGCCACAAGCTCGCCACACGCCACCCCCGCCCCGCCGCCAGCAGCCTTGGCCGCCCCCCTAAACAAGCAGTTTTACGAAGGCCCCTAGACTTTATCGAATCCAAACAAGCCCATATCTCGCAAAAGATTCTCTCCTCGGTACTTTGCATCCGAACCTTGAGAGTGAAATGAAATTGTGTTTTCACCCCTTCTTTCTTCTTCTTGGCGGGCAAAACAAGGGAATGTAACAACCGTTAAAGGGACATCCATTCTTTTTTTCCCAATACCTTCAACCAAACATCGATAGAGTTGCTCCGTCCCCAACTCAAGATTACAAATCAACAAAGGATGGAGCCGACTTATCCCAAAAACTGGGATGGAACCGCTCCATCCTTTAGTCCCATAACCAAACACCCGGTAAGTGTTTCATTAGATGGGTGGTTTGGGTAGGGCACCTGGGCGGGCATGGACCAGCATAGACATCAGCCCCGTGCCCCTAAACACGCGGACACAAGGTACCAAGGCCACGGGCGGCCAGCGGGGCCTCGTGCCTTTGCCTTGTACGTACGTGCCCCGCGCGACTCACAATCACGGCCACACACAATCGAAACGTAGCTGTGTGGTGCCTCCTGATTAAACCCGTCAGGCCGTCACAACCACACTCTGTCCGTTCAGATCGCTGTAGCTGTGGCTGGATGCCTGCATGCTTTCTTACCCACCTCAACAGTGTTTGCTAGTCATTTTTATTTTGCTGTGAATTTGTTTTGCTAGTCATATTTTGCAGCAAGCCACTGTCGCAACCACGCTCGGCCGGAAGCCCGCAACGGCGCAACCAATTGAAACCCCGTCGCGCGCGACTAATTGGTTCAGTGGATCCAGTACAGCCGGACATTAGTGGTGTGTGTTCTTGCATAGCACCAGAGGTCGACCAGGCAGTCAACAAATGACTAACTGAGGGCAACACACCGAATTGGTTGCATGTGATTTGCCTATGTGTTGTGTACTCCACCAGGTGGCATTCTATCTAATAATTAATTAATGCCTCGTGGAGTGCGTGGCCTTTAATTTTGCCTCAAAATTAATCGTGACAGACGTATCATGCTTTTCTTTAATCAGCCGTAAGTAGCGGGCTTTTCTTTAATCGTGACGACGCGAGTTCGGTTGTGACATGGTGTGTGCAGCTGCCGTGTCGCGATCAGTCGTAGTACAAATCATGCATTCCTTCGCCCAACCCGCCGCGCCGGGCCGGTCATCTTTTGTCTCGGTCCTTTTTGTGAAAAAAACTGAAAAGGGTGTTGATGTGCATGCCCACAGACCGTATCATCAGCAGTGGGTGAACGCATAGGGTCCTCCCCGTCCTAGGTTGCCGGCGATGTTGCCTTGCTTAATTATTATTATTGTTACGTATTTATATATGTGCATATAATAACCATACGGCCGGCACGATGCATGTTTTAATATGTGATGAAATCCAGAGAAGAGAAGACACGAGACACATGTGGTGATAATCCACATAGCATTTTATTCTTTTCGAACACGGAAGTATATAAAATGTGTGCCATCTACGACTTATCGGTACCTATCACACTTATCTCCATTTCCATTACCTAGTTTTGTATCTTATCAGTAGAGCAGTTGTTTCCCCCTTAGAAACATTAATTACACTTTTCTTCCTATTGCTCTTTTCCTCCTTAGAAAAATTACACCTTTCTTTCTGAATTGTTCATGCAGGTGACGTAGCCATACTTAACATGCCGACAAGAAGGAGAGATACGCTAGTGCTGTTGCTGAGAAGTGAGACACACTCGTGAATTGCCTCAAAGATGGTGAAATGAGGCACACTAGGTGAATTGTCTAAAGGTGGTCGAGTTACCTGCCTAGCTCAAAGATGGTGAAGTTACTTGTCCAAAAAAGAAGTGACTATAGTCTATCTAGCTGAATGAACCAGTCAACCAAACACAACTAGACATTGACCATTCTTAGACAGTGTAGGCAACAAAAAAGTCCATCTGACTTGCTAGAAGGAGGCTTGGGCTATCCTAATTTAATTTTGCTAGCCAGTGTATAGGAAACGAACCGCATCCATCCTACGGCCATAACCACATGTCAATCGAAACGAGGCCCGATTGAACCCGTCACAACCACACTCACTCATCCCGTCCTGTCCATTCAGCTGGCTGTAGCCGTGGCTTGCTGCTTCCTTGCCTACCTCAACCGTGTTTGCTACTAGCCATTTTTTTTTTGTGAATTTTGTTTGCTAGTCATTCTTAATCCAATTATGTATGCTTTAGGCTGCTAAAGATTTTTTCCACCTTTTAAAATTTTGAATACCCAAACCCCAAATCGTAGCCCCGCCCCTGCACGCTCGGCCGGAACCAATCAGAATGCTACTTGGCAGGTCCAGTGGGTCGAGTACGTACAGGTGTCTGCCTTGATCTTGCACAGGAAGTCAACAAACTAACCGTCCACAACTGACGGCTACTCCCCGAATTTCGTACCACGCTGACACGTAGGGGCCAACGCTGCATGTGAATGTGATGTGCCTACTATGTGTTGTGTACTCCTCCTCCTACTCCACCAGGTTGCATTCTACTAATTAATTATAATCAATCAATGCCGCGTGCCGTGCGTGGCCTTTAATTAATTTTACCTGAAAATTATAGTGTTACCATCATCAATCAGCGCGCCCAGCCGATTTTTCTTCAATCGTGATGAGTTCGGTTAATTCTGACATGGTGTGAGCTGCCCGGGTCGCCAATCGCCATCCGTCCTAGTCCTAGTACAAATAATGCATTTGCCCAGGACGGGCCGCCGGTCATCTAATTTGGCTCGTCCTTCTGTGAAAAGGGTGTTGATGTGCATGGACACACCACTTATCAGCAGGGGGTGAGGCGTGAGCGCAGTCAGGGTCCTCCCCTCCGGCCGTCCCCGGTCGGTTGCCGGCGATCGTTGCCTTATCATTATTGTTATTATGTTATATATACATGCATGTAATAACCATACCGGCCGATGACCGTCGATCGGCACGATGTTTTGGTATGAGAAAAATCCAGATCAGAAGACACGAGACACGTGTGCTGATAATCCACAAAGTGATAAGGAAGTACCTATTGTTAATTAAACATACTCCTATATCAAAGTGGCAACATCTTTGTGTAGCTTATATTTCCCATGCCTGTCAACATCTTCTACTTTGTGCTTGTCACAGAAAACAGGTAACCTTCTTAATAAAGAATTCTTGCCATCCCGAGTCATTCTCTCAAAACATCCGATTCACATTTCTGAACTCGAGAAGATCTGTTGTGCAACTCTTATTCCTCGATCCTCCTTGAGACCTAAACATTGATTCAAAATATTTAAAAAATCATTTATAAGAAATGGATGCTCATTGAGTCATGGCATTGAAGTGGGAAGCCAAATAGCCAATCGAGTGGTTCACCAAACTACCTTAAAAATCAACTCATATATATAGCGAGAGTCGGAGAACTAACTGAAGATGACCAGCAGCTTGACAAACACGCACTTAAGCATTGGGACGGCCGCGAAGCACGGGCTATGACACTCGATGCCGGTCGGTCTGCCACGTCACATTCTAATTTCTACCGTTGTACGCATGCGGCGTGCGTGATGAGCACTGAACAGTGAACGTGAGGGGAAGCTGTTGGGAGTGGGGACAACGACCAATGGGCCTTGGTGAACCAGTGAGTGAAATATGCGTAAATTCTTTTTAGCAAAATAACGGCTATTCAAGTAATAATATCCTAATTGAATAATGTGCTGAGAGACAGATGAGACGAGAGAAGGGGATAAGGATCGAGAGGTGAGAGGGGGACAGGACAAACGGCCCGAAGCAGGCGACCGCGGACTGTGAAACGAGAAGAACGGGCGCGTATCACAAAGCTATAGCGCCTGCAGCGATGGTTGAACGATCAGAGGAATAGAAACCCATAGGCGACCAGTGACGATGTCTGTATGCGTATGGGACGGGGACCCGGCCCGCCGAGAGCGGGAGGCCGGGCGGTCCAGGCGCGCATGGTACAGCATGGTACAGGCGGGTGAGGGACCGCGCAGGGCTGCGGCTCGGCAGCGACGATAAAAACACATGTGGCTGATGGGAGTGATGGCCACGTCAGGTTCAACGTACCAATATTTTCGACTCTCGATTAATTGCGTAGCATGGTTGCACGCTACGCTTCCGCGTCCTAGTCCATCGCTGATCAATTGAAATTATTAGTACTTGGTGTCATTTTTTCCTATGCCACGACGTTGGCGCACGCCGCACGGCCGGCATGGAGCACGACAAATGCTACCAGCTTCATCCTACGTACTGTACTAAAGTGGCGAAGCCAGAGCGAATGAACGGGGATGCTCAAAGTAGTCTAGTGGGCTTCAAAGGGTGCCTGATATTCGGCTGTGAGGGTACCTAAAAGGCTAAAAATTGTTGAACACTAGTGGCTTCGCCCCTGCTGTACTACACTACTGGGGAGTCAAGGTTTTGGCCTTCTAGCTAGGTGATGCTTGCATGCTGGCTAGCTGTGCGAGTGAGTTTTATAGGAGAGAAAGAAAAAGATAAGGAGATTGATCGAGAACAAGTCACCGCACATCTGAAAAAACGCTTAACACGTTTTCATTTTTTTCAATAAAAGAATAGGCGCATCGCCCTTACTCCATACGTCGCCACCTTGTTTCTTCCATTTCTTTGTAATTACCTCCATCGACGTGCGTGTAACTTTAAGCGCCGTTTTTAAATTAGGTTAGAGTTTGACGTGCTCTCAGAGTATTCAAAGTCAGTCGTTTTGTTAAATACTCCCTCCGTTACAAATTATAAGTTTAACTTTTTTAGTACATCTATTTAGTTATGCATCTAGATATAACAATATGTCCGGATACATAGCAAAATAAGTAAACTAAAAAAGTCGCCTCCCGCAGAGATAGATGCGTCGTTGTTGGCGTTCGCCGATGGCCCAAGTCAATCGGCACGGCTCGGATGCAGCGGTCAATATGTACGGGCTCGACCTTCTAGAGCAGGCATTCAAGGCCATCGAGAAGGCAAAGACGTCTAGAACCAGGAGTTTTTCGGGTTATTTGACCGTTGTAAATGAGTCGGGAGCCAGAGATGGAGCTCACTTAGTTTGCAAATGCGGATGTAGATAGAGCGACAGCAACTCTTTGGCTTTTAGGTCGCTATTTGTTGTCACTAGTATGTGAGTAATCGAGCTTTGTACCTAACCCTCCGAGTCGGCTTAGGGTCGGCCAAGGCTACCAATGTTGTATGCTACTTCCTCTTATTATCAATAAAATCCGACTTGTCGGATCTAAGTCAAAACCACGACTTTATAATTTGAAACGGAGAAAGTATTTTAAAAAATAAATTCTTGCTAGTTGTGATTTTTTTAATTGGAAAAAGTCTATATCACACCCCCCACCTATAGAGGTGAACTACATAACCCCCAACCTATGAAACAGTCTACATTACCCCCTGAACTTTTTAAAAACCGGTCGACTTACCCCCCTAAAAACAGTTTTTGAAAAATCATGGTAAATCATAGAAAAATCATAAAATAAAAAATTCAATTGCGTTGGATTCAGGATGAGTAGATCTACACAATGAACATATAATATGGTAGGCTTTAGTTCATTATTTTTGTTGCATCTTTAGATCTATGCTTTTCTTCATAGCTATAAAAAAATGTACTAAAACATATCATATTATATGTTCATTGTGTAGATCTACTCATCTAGAGTCTAACACAATTGGATTTTTCATTTTATGAATATTATATGTTCATTGTGTAGATCTACTCATCTAGAGTCTAACATAATTGGATTTTTTCATTTTTATGATTTTTCTATGATTTACTATGATTTTTTCAAAAACTGCTTTAGGGGGTAATTTGATCGGTTTTGGAAAGTTTAGAGAAATGATGTAGATTTTTTTTATAGATTAGGGGTTATGTAATCCACC
>JADLZK010002724.1:0-62070 GCA_015847255.1 Hyparrhenia diplandra | reverse complement strand
TAACTCTCTAACCAAGCATGCATCTCTTACCAAATTTGACCAGTAAGAAAATAAGACCATAAAGCATCAAAATAACCTCTTGATCAACCCAAAAGATAAACTAACTTACATGAAATGATATTCCCTAATAAACACTACATATGCGCACTCTTAAAAATATAAAAGCTAGAATTATAAATTTACTAAAAACATAATACCAACAAACTAACCACACTAACAGGTCCTTATTATCATGAGAACAAACAGTATACCATCCAAGAATTATTACCATATTATTACCATGCATTTTCCAAGTATTTTCCATGCAACATAAATATGATAAATATGCAAACACCTTAGAAAACTCTACAAAAATTACCAGAGCATCCTACTGGTCTAATATGCCTACCATAAAAATTTCATGGTAAACTCATGCATATACTTCCCTACACAAAAATGGCAAGCTAGCAATACAACTAGGCATGAAAATACTTTGTACTATGAAATGTATGAAACTGCCTAACCATGAACATGAAAAGATACATAACAAGAACAAATGCATGTACAAAAATGATCATGGCAAAAAAACCCTAGTAATTATTTTTCTATGAATTTCCTAAGGAAGCATGGTAAATAGCACATAAATCAAAATCACATTTCATCAACAGAACATAGCATGTATGATATTTTTCCTGCACTCTTCATCCAAAAACAAGAACATTTTGTACAGGCACCACTATTTTACCATGCACCAAAAATTAGATATGCATTTACCTAGAAACATGGCATATATTGCAATAAATGTACATAAATATAAAAACATCCAGAAAATGCAAACTCATATTTTTATCATGTAGATCTCTTGACAAGGAGCACAACAAAATTTGTCTCACTCAAAACCGACCTAAAACGAGGAGAGATATGGATTTTCTAAGGCCCGTGCATATAATTTGGAAAAAGGAAAAACATAAAGAAAAGCTCCACGACGGCTGGGGCCCGCCCAGTCGATGAGACAAAACAGGGGGACCGGCGGCCGCGAACGGCGAGCGGCGGATCTCCGCCGTCGGTGGGTCTCCGGCCAAACTAAGCACATGCATGGATTCACCTCGGCGAGATCTACCCGCCTTGTCTTTTTTTCGAGCTATAGTGGGCTCAAGCGGCAAGGACGCGGCGCGCGGCGGCGATGGCGCCAAGGCGGTCGTCGCTCGTTTTTCGGGCGAGGATGGGTCCGTGAGGCGGCGCCGCGAGCTCGAGCACTCAAGCGTGAGGAACCTTCGCCTAAACGGCGGGGTTGGCGAGCGAAGGCGGCGCCGACGGCGATGCACCCGACGGCGGCCACGGGACACGGTGGGCGTCGACGTCGCGGTCGGCAACCGGGCGGCGACTTGGATCGATTCGGCCCCGCCGGGTTTTACACGAGGAGGCAAGGTCAAAACATGAACCAGGGGCAAGAAAACGGGAAAGAAAACGGGCGGCGGTGACTACGCCACGGGCGGCGACTGCGTCGTTCGGCGTTCTAGGGCCATGAGCGACTCAACGAGCTGAGGAACTACCTCTAGGACTTCAAGGCGAACACGACACGCTTGATGGCGGGACAGGAAGAGGTCGGGGACGCGCTGGCGACGGAGGACCATGAGGTCGCCGGCGTTCCAGCCGACGGCGGCGGAGAAAGTGGCGGACTTGGCCCGTTTTTCTTGCTCGATTCGACGCGCTGGTGGCGTTAGGGGATGGAGGAGGTCAAGGCGATGCTGTGGGCGAGCTGGGATGGACGGGGACGTGGTGGGGATGGTGCTCGACACCGGCAGCGGCGATGGTGGCCGCGGCTACTGTTGTTGCTGCTCCCTAGCTTGGGCGAGAAGGGAAAGGGAAGGCGGGGGGTACTTACGTGCAAGGGACGCGGTTCCCTCTTCTAAGACGGCACGGGCGCGACGGAGGGCAGAAGGATCGAGCCACGCGTGGCACGGGGCGGCCGAACGGATGTCGGGGTGGCGGTCGGATCTTTAGTGATGGCAAAACGAAGCGTCTCTAATGACGTGATCCTAAACCCCAATCGACCTGTTTTGCCTTGTGCGTCAAGATTCGTGCAGAATTAGCAAAACTCTAATTGAACAAAATGTTCCTCATGAAATTTTTAAGCGTTTCATGTATAGAAAGTTTCATCTAGTTTGGCTTGGATTTGAAACCACGATTGGTCAAAGATAACCTACTCCGGGTCAAAAGTAAACCCTAGTTTGCATTCAAATCACACAAACTTCGACTTTTTCGAACATGCTCCACTCAAAAAACATGCAACAAGCCTATGACATCTTATATTCTACATGAAATTAGCTACACATTTCATTCAAGGAACACACACATGCAAAACCTCTAGCTATGACTTTTGAGCGAAAGAAGATAAATTGCTTTCAAAGTCAAACAAAGGTCAAACCAAGTCAAACTACTCTAATTAAACATGATTAGCGAACATGACCAACATCAACCTTGCTCTAACACATCCTATAAACATCACTAAGAATAAATAAACATTAAACAACTAATTATGAAAGCATTTCATGCATAAAATGACATGACAAGCATAATCAAGCAAATTGAATGCATTTAAACATACAAATGGCATGTATCATTTCATGTGCAGGAATGCATGTGACTAAATGATGATTATGCTCATGAAATGCAGATGCTAATGACATGCTTAAAACCAGGGTGTTACAAATCTACCCCCTTAAGAAAATCTCGTCCCGAGATTTGGTGGTACTTGACCGCTTGCTAAGAAACATAGGATAGACTTCAAGATACTCCTCATTCTCCCATGTAGCGTCATTCTCTCCATGATTACTCCATAGAACCTTGTATAACTTCACAACTTTGTTACGAGTCACCCTCTCTTTGGTGTCTAAGATTTTGACGAGCTCTTCAAAATAAGTCAGGTCGGAATCTACTTCAGCATTTCTGACTGGAATGTGTTCTTCAGGTATCCTCAAACATTTCTTCAACTGAGATACGTGGAACACACTAAAGACTGATTTCAACTCTTGAGGTAATTGTAGTTGATAAGCAACTTTTCCTTTTCTTGCAACAATACGATAAGGACCTACGAATCTAGGTGCTAACTTCCTTTTAACTCCAAAGCGTTGCATTCTCTTCATTGGTGACACCTTAAGATATACAAAATCACCAACTCTGAATTCCAAAGGTTTACTACGTTATCGGCATAGCTTTTCTGACGAGCTTGAGCTGCGGCCATGTGTTGTTGCACTATCCTAACCTTCTGTTCTACTTCATCGACGAAGTCGATGCCGAAGTTGGTTCTATCTCCTATTTCCACCCAATTCAAAGGTGTTCTACACTTTCCGCCATACAAAGCTTCAAATGGTGCCATCTTGATACTTGCTTGATAACTGTTATTGTAGGAGAACTCTGCAAATGGTAACCATTGATCCCATGGGCCTTTAGCAGATAAAACACATGCTCTCAGCATGTCTTCTAGAATCGATTCACTTGTTCGGTGTGTCCCAAAGTTCGCAGTTGATAGGGCGAACTACGAACTAGCTTTGTGTTTAAGGCTTCTTGTAGACAGGTCCCAAAATCTCTTGGTCCATGTTGATCCTCGATTAGACACTATGCTCTTATACTCCATGCAGACGAACTAATTGAGAAATGTAGATCTCTGCATACTGGTGAGGTTCATAGCTAATGTTGACAGGAATGAAATGGGCTACTTTGGTTAGTCTATCCACAATTACCCAAATCGAATCAAATCCTTGCGGGGTACGGGGAAGTCCAACAATGAGATCCATAGTGATGTGATCCCATTTCCAATCAGAGATTGGCAAGGGTTGCAGCAATCCAGCAGGTTTCATGTGAATGGCCTTGACTCTGCAACAATTATCACACTTGGCTACATGAGCTGCAATTTCTTTCCTCATCTTGGTCCACCAAAATCGTGATCTCAAATCTCTGTACATCTTGTTGCTGCCTGGGTGATTTGATAAGGTAGAAGAATGTGCTTCTGTCAAAATTTGATCTCTAAGTTCCTTATCCTTGGGTACAACAAGACGATTATCATACCATAGAACATCATTCTTATAAGTCCTAAAATGTGCACTTGGTTTTGCTTTGAGCTTTTGCTTGATGAAAGAGATACCTTTATCGATTTACGCCCTTTAATTATCCTCTCCTCCGTAGAGTTTTGCACTTGTATGTTATGCAAGACTAAGGGGTGCATTAAACTAAGCTTCTCTTCTAACAATGGTTGTTCAATAGTACAATGTGCTTTCCGGCTCAAGGCATCTGCAACGACATTCGCCTTGCCCGGATGGTAATGTACCTCCAAATTGTAATCTTTGATTAATTCCAACCATCTTCGTTGTCTCATATTCAACTGATCTTGAGTGAAGATATATTTCAGACTCTTGTGATCGGTGTAAAGGTGACACACATTTCCCAGCAGATAATGACGCCAAATCTTCAGGGCATGCACAACGGCTGCTAACTCCAAATCATGTGTCGGATAATTCACTTCGTGTTTGCGTAATTGTCGTGATGCATAGGCAATCACTCTTCCTTCTTGCATGAGTACACACACCCAAGACCTATACCACATGCATCGCAAAAACACATCAAAAGGTTTCTCTATATTTGGTTTGTGCAAGCACTGGAGCGGTTGTTAACAACTCTCGTAATGTACGAAAAGCTGTCTCACACTCTGGTGTCCACACAAACTTCTCATCCTTCTGCAACAACCTTGTCATGGGTTTGGCAATCTTAGAAAAGTCAGGTATGAATCGATGATAATACCCGGCTAAACCAAGAAAACTCCAAATCTCTGTAACAGAGGTCGGCGCCTTCCAATCCATGACTTCTTGAACTTTACTTGGATCAACTGAAATTCCGTCTTCTGATAACACATGTCCAAGAAATTGCACCTTCTTTAACCAAAACTCACATTTGCTAAACTTAGCATACAGTTTGTGCTCTCTGAGCCTGGCTAACACGATTCTAAGATGCGCTACATGGTCTTCTTCATTCTCTGAATATACCAAAATGTCATCGATAAACACGACCACAAATTTGTCTAACTCAGGCATGAATACCGAATTCATTAGGCACATAAAATGGGTGGGGGCATTTGTCAAGCCAAAGGACATGACAAGATACTCAAACAGCCCATATCTGGTAGAGAAAGCAGTCTTTGGAATGTCTTGAGGTTTGATCTTGATTTGATGATAGCCTGAACGAAGATCGATCTTGGAGAAAACCTTAGCCTTGGACAACTAATCAAAGAGAATGTCAATGCGTGGCAAAGGATACTTGTTTTTAACTGTCACCGAATTGAGTGGTCGGTAATCCACACACATCCTCAAAGATTGGTCCCTCTTCTTCACAAAGAGAGCAGGACATCCCCATGGTGAAGAGCTTGGTCTAATCAATCCTTTCTCTAGCAACACTTGAATCTGAACCTTCAACTCAGCCAATTCATTGGGCGGCATCCTATAAGGTCTTCTTGATATTGGCGTTGTTCCTAGTAGAAGCTCTATGGCAAACTCTACATCTCTGTCTGGTGGTAAACCTGGCAAGTCTTCTGGAAAAACATCGGGAAACTCACATACCACTGGTATATCTGAGATCCGAGTGACTTGTAGAGCGGCGGAGACACGATTCAGATTAGGTGTTTGGGGAAGAATTATCTGATGTTCTTTTCCATCACGAGGATCTTTCAAAAAGAGTACCCTATTCAGGGTGTCTATAATTACTCCCCATGTCTTCATCCAATTCATTCCCAAAATAACATCCAAACTCAACCCTGGTAATACTATTAGGGAGGTGACAATCTCTAAATCCCCAACTTTAATCTGTACATCTCTAACAACCTTCCTGGTAAGTTGATCAGCTCCTGCTGAGCTAATACGATAACCATAACCTAGTTCAGATATGTTCTCATTATGCTCTTGTGCAAATGCTTGGCTCATAAAAGAATGTGTTGGGGAGGGCAACCCTCGCCAGCACCGCAGCCCCCGCAGGCCTCGCATCGGCAGGCCAAGCAACTTGTTGTATGACTAACTCTTTGAACATCACAGGCAAGCCCTAGCAGAGGGGGCTCCACTAGGCAAAAAGGCAGCGGAGGGCCCAAACACCGTCGAGCTCCGCTCCACTCTTCGGAGGAAGGGCCTCCGTCAACCTTTCACCTGCAAGCCAAGACAACATCATCGACAGGCCCAGCAAAGGGGCCTCCACAAGATCAGAGAGCATAAGAAGACCCAAGCGACCGCAGGCTCTACTCCCAGGCAAGGCCTCCGTCAATCATCAATACGAGGGTCAAGGCCCGATCGTCATCCCGAGGACCCAAGCGGAGGGTCAGCATAGCCGAGGACGCAGAACCAACCTCCGAAGGGCGGGCGCCACGAGAAGGCTAAGCCGTCGAGCCATGGAGGCTGGCGGCGGGAAGAGAAACCCTATCAGGCGGCAGCAGTCTAGGAGGTCGAGTGTGTTTACCATTATACCCCTGCGAGGGTAAAATACCTCTTTGCCCCGACATGGGCCCACTCATCAGCGTGTACAAATTCCTACCTACCATGTACCATGTTGTAAAGTGGCCACCCGACTCCTCGGCTTCCTATAAATACTCGGTCTGAGCACGGGAAAGGGCGAGGATTAGTAGCGGGATTCATTGCCATTTAATCAAATCACAGTCTTAGATAGCTATGCGAGTCTTGTTCTTTTGTACTCACACACACCTCCGCTAGTTCCCCCCAAGGCAACTCTAGCGAGGGTGAGGCCAACGGAGGCCCTCCGTCGTCCGCCCCCCGTATACTCGTCTTTGCCCTCTCCCGGTTCCACCCTCGGCAACTCTAGCGAGGGTGAGACCAAGCGGAGGCCCTCACGGCTACTCGCCGTCGGTTCCTTCTTGTCATTCCTCTCTCTCGTGGGAAGCCCTCGCCCCTCCCGCTACCTTCGGTAGCGAGGCGAAGGGGCGGGAGTGATCCCCACGGTTGGCGCCATCCGTGGGGACCAATCAAAAAAGAGTCACAAAACACTACCCTCACTCTAAGCGGCTGAGCCACCCTCACCAAGTCACCTTCGATGGGACTATGATTTTTCCCCATGCTTCGTTCATGCGCTTGATCATATACACTTTATTTACTCATGTCTATGATGGGACTAACAATTTTTTTCTACCATTTTTTTTTCCTCACTACCAAGGAGGCTACCTTTGATTGGGCACACATGTCCGAAAGCAACGTGGAGTTGCCCACGTGAGGCTTATCAGTATAACCCACCGTTTGTCAATGCAGCGACCTTCGCCGCGCTTTGGCGGAGCGGCTCTTGTCGTCACCGCCATGAGGGGCAACCTCCGCGCCTAGCCCTCGTCCAGGCCGGACGGAATGGGATCTCCATAGTGCAAGCTAGCAATGTCCTGCGAGGGTCCGGGGCATGGCCTTCGCAAGGGTCTCACCGCCCCAGGAACACGCCATGCGAGGACCTTCCATTTTGCGGGTGCACGTCTTCCTAGTGACAAGATGAAGCAACCATCATCGAGGGAAGAAGAACCAGGCCACCTTCGCGGTGGACAGCGCGCCTCCACCAAGCAAACCTCGGCCAGCACTAGAGCAAAGCAACCTCCGCCGTGCCTAAACAAAGTGAAGCAAACAAAGTAGCTCTACGAGGGTGCAATGACAGCCAGAGACGCCTCCGTCGCGACGGAGGACCCCCACCAAAACTTGTCCATGCCAAGCAGAGCTCCCGGCACCCAGCCGGCTCGACACCAAGAAAGGTCCCAACATAGTTTGCCCCTTGTTGGCGCATCAAGGAGCTAAGTACTCAAACACCTCAATTTGTGCAAAACATGTACACACATTGCATATATTTGTATTAACCCTCACGGGGCATATACTGCATACCAACCCCAGCCAGGTCCTCCAATGCGAGGCTCTTATACCCTTGTCATTGACCGACAGAACCACCCTAGTCACTCGATGGACCGAGCTGAATGCTCATTATCTAGTCTACACTCATATTCGTATATTTACATACACCTTCGCTGGGAAATTGCCTAGTGGCCTTTGCTAAGTGTATGTAGGTCCACTTGGGTCATCCTTCGATGCCGGCAGCTTCGGCATGGGGCTCGCCTCCGACTACGGCGACATTAATCGCCCCTTCGCCGATAGCCTCGGCAAGGGGCTCGTCTCCGACTACAGCGACATCGATCGCACCCTCGCCAGCAGTTTCGGCAAGGGGCTCGCCTCCGACTACGGCAACATTAATCGCCCCTTCGTCGACAGCCTCGGCAAGGGGCTCGTCTTCGACTATAGCGACATCGATCGCACCTTCGCGCCAATGATCTCGGCAAGCGGCTCGCCTCCGACCACGGCAACATTGATCGCGACCTTCGCCGGGCATCTGCGGCAAGGGCTCGCCTCAAAGCACGGCCGACATCGACGCACCTTCGCGGCAGCCGCGGCAAGGGGCGCCCTCCGACCACGGCAACACACCCCTTCGCCGACAGCCTCGGCAAGGGGCTCGTCTCCGACTACAGCGACATCGATCGCACCTTCGCCAGCAGTCTCGGCAAGCGGCTCGCCTTCGACTACGGCAACATTGATTGCACCTTCGCCGGCAGCTGCGGCAAGGGGCTCGCCTCAAGTACGGCGACATCGATCACACCTTCGCCAGCAGCTTCGGCAAGCGGCTCGCCTCCGACTACGGCGACATTGATCGCACCTTCGCCGCCAGCCGCGGCAGGGGCTCGCCCGGCCACGGCGACATGGATCGCACCTTCGCCAGTAGAACGACAAAGGGCTCGCCTCCGACTACGGGCGACATCGATTGTACTTTTCGCAGTAGCCGCGGCAAGGGGCTCGCCTCCGACTACGGCGACATCGATCGTACTTTCGCAGCGATCACGCAGGGGCTCGCCTCCGACTATGGCGACATCGATCGCACCTTCGCCGGCAGCTGCGGCAAGGGGCTCGCCTCCGACTATGGCGACATTGATCGCACCATCATCCGGTAGCTTCGGGTAAGGGGGCTCGCCTCCCGACTACGGGCGATCAAGGACCGAAACGGGCGACCGGAGGGGTGAATGGGAGCCTCGATTTTCCTTTTCAATTTTGGTTCATCGACTCAACCCCCAACCTCAAAAGCAAACTCACAAAGATACGAATGATACACGTGCTAACGGTAGCAAGATATCAAACGCGAAGTGTTAGGCTCAAGGAATTCAAACAAACAAAGAACAATTCGAGTTCAAACGCACAAACAACGGACAAAAGATCAAGCCGGAAAAATCTTGCGTGACAAAAGAGCGGCGATTGTTGCTGAAAGGAGATGACCGCAAGTTAAAAATCCTTGCTGGACAGCATGTATACCAGCCGTGAGCTCAAAACCTGAATCTGCAAAAGTTAATCAAAATACAACAAGCCGGAGAATTTGCACCTCGTGCATTCTACTCTAGACAAAGTAATATATATGAGTTAATGCTCTAATCATAGACTCATGATTGCTAGAAGTACTAATTCATGGATGCAACACGATAATGAAAATGGGTGACTTGAATTTATTCACTTGCCGACCAACAAAGCTGCAGCTTTGCAAACGAGTAGTACTTCAGGCAAAATAAATTGGATCAAGGCTCAGGCATCGAGGACAAACTGCTGCTGCTCAAAATCTATTGCTGAAAATACCAATTTGGATAATAGAGAATGGAGCTACCTGACTTGCATTACCTTGCCATCATCGAAGTGGTTACCTGCTGACGGGAAGCTACTGTAGGCGACCTGACGGGCTCGATTCCAAAGATCAGATGGTGAGGTCGGCGCTGATCTGCTACACACGAATCGAGAACAGATGTGCCGCCCTGTTCATCGGCGCTTAGAAACACCACACCGGTCAAAACCAAGAGGCGTGCTGGATCCTCAGATCGATTTCAATAAAGATCAAATTGAAGAACAAATCCGCCCTGATCTCTCCAGCAAATCACGTACATGATACTTCCTGGATTAGCACCGATTTGGGCTGGGAGGCGCTCTGCGCTGCAGCACTGCTGCTTGTTCTCCCATGCCTGAACGTGAACCCTAACTAAAGACCAGAAACCCGTCGAGCAGACAAACAGCCACAAAATCAATCGGAACTCAGTCAAATAAAAACAACTCGTCCTCAGATCTCACACACGTAATCTCAATGGAATTCATGGGCAATCCCAAAATAATAATGGTTCCAACCCAACTTAAGATCCGGGAATTTGAGATCACAACTAAGAACGAAAATGAAGAACACATGAAGCCTTAAACACGAAAAATCACAGCAAAATCAACGCATCTTGAAACAAATTTCAGAGGGCACGAGGAGAGATTGGGTCTCCTCTTCCCACTCAAAAATAACAGGTTCCAATATCAAATTACACACACGAATTTCTCCATATGTGGACCTCTCTCTAACAACCCTAAAGGACGAAGAAAAACCACGGTAAAAAGAAAAACGCGAATGAGAGAAGTAACAGAGGTTGGGGACTCCCTCTGCCTATTTAACAGGTTTATTTCACTCCCCATTTTATCCCTAAGCCTAATTAGAGCCAAACCAAAAATAGCCATGGGCGATATGGTCCGACTCGGGATAAACTTGATTCGACGGCCACCGCGCCTCTCACCGGTAGCTTCGCTTCAACGCGAACTCCCAGATGCCGCCACGTGCCGTCCTTCCGTCCACCGGAAACATCCGCCCGGGTTTTGAGGCCCAAACCCGTGAAACCCGCCGATGGTTTTGAGGCCCAAACCACCAAACCCGCACCCGTGGTTTTGAGGCCCAAACCACGAAACCTCTTGGCGGATGGTTTTGAGGACAAACCACCAAACCTCCTCGACACGTGTCATCACCGTCTTGACCGCCCGTCGCCAAGTCATCCGAGCTCCCCTCTGCTGCACGCTCGCCGTCTTGACCCGATCGACACGGTCACTCCACGCGTCCTTGCACTTGTCGATGTCCCAAGTGTCAGCCACCACGGCTGGCCACCCGGCGCTCCGGTCCCTCGATCCAAGCCTCACGTCCGCCCTTCACCGCTCCAGTCCATCGGCCGCGGCACTCCTTCTTGATCTTCACCTCGCCCGTTGACCACCGTCTCGAAGCTCAACACACGCACAACACAAGCCAAGAAACAACGTCTTCCGACACACCGCCGTGCGTGTTGGGTGAAGGTAACCGAGGTAGAAAAAGAAAGTGAAAATAGAATAAAAATGTTGAGAGTTGACAATGACTCATCACTAAATCAACACAAATGATTATAATCAACCATGTGTTCGCAATCTCCCTTGATGAGTGCATTGTCAACACCAACACAAAGACAAAAGAGGGAGGAAGAAGAACTCACCCAAATGACCAAAAGCCAAAGAAAAGCATAACGGGGTCATTTGTGATGAGCAAAGACAATCGGCACGGCACGTCCTCCTTGATCTTCACCTCGCCGTTGACCACCGTCTCGAGCTCAACACCTGCACAACACAAGCCAAGAAACAACGTCTTCCGACACACCGTGCGTGCCGGGTGAAGGTAACCGAGGTAGAAAGAAAGTGAAAATAGAATAAAAATGTTGAGAGTTGATAATGACTCATCACAAAATCTGAACACAAATGATTATAATCAACCATGTGTTCGCAATCTCCCCCTTGATGAGTGCATTGTCAACACCAACACAAAGACAGAAGAGGGAGGAAGAAGAACTCACCCAAATGACCAAAAGCCAAAGAAAAGCATAACGGGGTCATTTGTGATGAGCAAAGACAAGAGCAAAACTAGACCCTCAAGACAGAGGCAAAGGCTCGACACGTCTAGCAACTCCCCCTGAAAAGATGCAATCTCTCAAATGCATGCACACTCACTGTCTTTGTGGACTTTTTTCTCCCCCTTGTTGGCATATGCACTCGGCAAGTTCGTTTAAGTTAGAGCCCATGATTGCAAAACTCCCCCTTGAAACATGCTATGAATGCACAAATTTTACAATGCAAGAGCTTCAGGATTATAGCAAGTCAAATGAGAGGATGCTCTAACTAGTATCATGTCAACAAAGCACAAGTGCTAGCAAACGCTCAAACTGATCAGATGGTATGAAATATGGCAATGAAGCAATTTTGATCAAGTTTTAAGCATTTCTAAGAGAGGGGTTCACCATTCAAATAAGCACATAGCACATATAAGCAGAAGATCAATCAAGTGCTAAAACATGTACACAGGTGAACTACCCCAAACAAAGTTCACACATCATGCAAAAGATTTACCCAAATTATGATTTCATCATTTTTAGATATTCATCGGAGTTTGCAGCGTGTTTCAAAATTGGGCAAAACATGTGTGTGCGAGTGGTTATCCACAACTGTCAGTCTTACTAATCAACCATGTCAAGCCTATCTTTGTGAGCAATGAGAAGCTTAAGACATGATCCGGATCGACCACAATATAGTCCAAGTTCATTTCAAAGTGCAATGAAGAGCGGTCTCAAACTATGAAGTGGGGCGCTTATGGACCCATCTCGATCTTTTCCAATCACTTAGCTTAGATTGCAGATTTTAAACATATAAGCATCAATGGTCATCTAAGCAAGTGTATAACTCGATGAATGAGACATAGCGACCTAGCATACACATTATAGCAAAAGGATCTCACACATCCTACACATGCTAGGAGCCATCTCAAATGGTGAACCATTTTCTAGTTTCATCAAATTAGAGTCAAGTTCATTTAGAAGATAGCTTAGCTCATAACATATAGCAAATGATCAATAGGAGCTTAAGCTACAAGCACTATCATGTATAAATCATACTATCTAGAGCATAGTCTCATTTCAATCAATATAATCTAGAAGCTCAATATGATCTATTATACATGATGAGATGATATGCAATATGATACAAGAGCAAAGGAGGAAGAAAAAAAAAAATGATCGATAGAACATGTCCAACATCTTGAGGCTCAAAAGAAGCAACAAATGCAGAATGAGCAAAGTGAGAAATCTAATACAACCTATTCCATGTGACTCACTCATCAAGCTCACCAATCATGTTCTAAGGTGAATGGCGATCTTGCATATGTCAAGGTGCCTCCCATGAAGAAGTCGCCTCATATTAAAATGAAAGAATCGGAAGATCCACTCCTCCTCCACAAAATGCTTGGGTATCTTTGTTGTTATCCCCGAAGATAATGTACTCTTTGTTCCTCATGGGTTGAGGCTAGAGAACCATTTTGAGTTTCCAGACATATGGCGTGAACATCCGGAATCAAGAAGCCACATGTTCTCCAAGCCTAATACCTGCGTCAATAGAAAGACATGGGGCGAGCAAACGGCACAACACTGGGGTTAGTCATATAAGAAGGATACCATTGTTGGCTCATTTGCCCTTGTAAAGTGTTAGGAAAAACACCAAACATGCCATGTCCCATGGGAGAGAAGCGATCACCACGGAAGGGAAAACGTGGTCCGCTAGAGCTGTGAGACTGAAAACCACCAGGCATTGCACCTCTACGCCTAGCATTGCGCCTCTGAATAGGAGGCACATGTACTCCATGAGGTGGATGATACATGTTCTGGTTGTTCAACTCATACTCCCGCCTTTCATCTCTCTTCCTCCTAAAGCAAAACTTCAAGAAGGTGACCATCCCTCTCACAAGATTTGCAAAGATACCTCACCTCTCTCTTGGGTGGTTGTTGGCTCACTCTCTTTTTAGGATTGGTTCACTCTTGGTGTTGGCCTAACTTTGCGAAGGGGTTCCATAGAGATGTTTGGGAGAGTATCAAGTGGGTTCCTGAGATGGTTAGGTTTTGGAATCCATGTAACACCCTAAATTTGTATTGTTTTTAAATAATTAAATTTGATTTATTTATGCAATTATGTGTGCATTCAAATAATAGAAAATAATAATTTTTGTGAATTAAAATCAAATATAAAGTTTCATACATGTTGATGCATACATGCTGCATTTATTTTATTGTGATGACTGGTTTTGTTCAAACTTGAAACGAGTTCAATTTCCATTTTGAAATTGGTTTGCAAATTCTAGAAATTAAATTGAAAAGCCATTTATTTTTCTCTCCCTTCCTATTCTCTCTTTCGGCCTTGTTGGCCCAATTCAGCTTCGCCACTTCTTCTTTGGGCGGCCCATCTCTCGCGCCTCTGCAACAGCTGCTGCGGTTGCCACCTCTGCGGTGACGAGGAGGGCCCACCTGCCGGCGCCTCCATCCCCTTCCTCTCTTTGTTTCACCGTGGATGCGAAACCGCCGCCCGCGCCCCACGATCTCCCGACGTGGGAGCGTCCCCGCGGTCTCGGCCTTGAAGTAGGAGCGCCACCCGCCTCCACTCGCCCCACTCCGTCCCGCTCCTCATTGCCTCTGTTCTCCCCTCGCACCCCTATACCCTTGTATCGGAGAATGGTGGCGTTTACCGCCATTCCCCGCGCACGCCGGCGATGTTCGCCCGTGGGCGTGAAACGGCGCCCGCTGTGGCCCTGTTCCCGGCCGGCATCCCCTTCCCATCCCCTTCCTTTTTAATCTTGGCGGTCATCTCCCGGATCAACGGCCGAAATCGCCCATACCCTTTCGTTTTGCATTTTTACATTAAGAGCCCCTTAGTTTCTAGGAAATCGCAACCCTAGTCCCCTGGCGAATCAATTTACGATTCGATTTATTTTATTTAAATCGAGTTCAGTCTAATTACAGAATTGCCAATTTGTGTTCTTTTGCTTATAAAATGCTCATTTTAACTCCGAATCGACCCGTTCAACTTTATGTTAGATTCGTGGAGAAATTCTCTACGTGTTAGTCATACTGTACAATAGGTTTTTAACTTATAAAAATTCGAGTTTGGATCTAGTTAGATTCTATACATAGGAAACCTCGTTTTTATCATTTCATGCACGTTTTAAATCGTTTTGAGAAGAATGGTAGTCGAAGAATGTGTGTGGATTATAGATCACTTAATGAAGTAACCATCAAGAACAAGTACCCTTTACCTAGAATTGATGACCTATTTGATTAGTTAAGAGGTGCTTGTGTGTTCTCTAAAATTGATCTTCGTTCCGGCTACCACCAGTTGAAGATTAGAGCATCTGATATTCCTAAGACAGCCTTTACTACTAGATATGGTCTATATGAGTATACAGTGATGTCGTTTGGGTTGACCAATGCACCAAAGATACTTTATGTACATGATGAACAAGGTGTTCATGGAATTCTTGGATAAGTTTGTGGTAGTATTTATTGATGATATACTAGTATTTTCCAAGACAGAAGAAGAACATGCTGAACACCTAAGGTTAGTCTTGCAAAAGCTTAGAGAGCACAAGTTATATGCTAAGAGAAGCAAGTGTGAATTTTGGTTGAAGGAAGTCTCTTTCTTGGGTCACATCGTCTCCAATGGAGGAATAGCAGTGGATCCGAGTAAGGTGAGAGATGTCTTGAATTGGAAGCCACCAACTAATGTGACCGAGATCCGTAGCTTCTTAGGCTTAGCCGGGTACTATAGGAGATTCATTGAAGGATTCTCTAAGCTTGCTAAGCCTATGACGAGACACTTAGAGAAGAGTGCTAAGTTTGAATGGTCCGATAAGTGCGGAGAAGAACTTTGAGGAGCTAAAGAAGAGATTGACTACAGCTCTGTCTTGACATTGCCTGATCCGTAAGAGTTTCTCTATTTACTGTGATGCATCTCGCTTGGGTCTTGGATGTGTACTTATGCAAGAAGGAAAAGTAGTGGCGTATGCATCTAGACAGTTGAGAAAGCATGAATTGAACTATCCTACACATGATTTAGAGTTAGCTGCAGTAGTCCATGCCCTCAAGATCTGGAGACATTACCTGATTGGCCACAAGAGTGATATTTACACCGACCACAAGAGTTTAAAGTATATCTTCACTCGGTCCGATCTTAATCTCGGTTTCTTATTTGTTGGCTAGAGTTGATTAAGGACTATGATCTAGAAGTGCATTATCATCCCGGTAAGGCTAACGTGGTGGCCGATGCACTTAGTAGGAAGAGCTATGCCAATGGATTATCGGTGAGTCTTATGTCGGTGAGTTGTGTCTTTGAAATGGAGTATCTTAATTTAGGATTTGTTAATAACACCATGGAGTTGACAATTGAGCCTACCTTGGAGCAAGAGATACGTAAAGGACAACTAGAAGATGAGAAGCTCAAAGAGATTGCGAGAACATTGTGCTTGGTAAGGCACCGGGATTCATCTAGATGAGAATGGTACTCTATGGTTTGGAAAGAGGATATGTGTGCCAGAAGTGAAGGCTCTTCGTGATGCAATTCTGCAAGAAGCTCGTGAGTCTGCTTATTCCATACACCCTGGAAGTACCAAAATGTATTTGGATCTAAAAGAGAAGTATTGGTGGTGTGGGATGAAAAGAGATGTAGCAGAGTATGTAGCCATATGTGACACCTGTCAGAGAGTGAAGGCAGAGCATCAGAGACCTGTAGGGTTGCTACAACCAATGAAGATACCCGAATGGAAATGGGAAGAAGTTGGTATGGATTTCATTGTTGGATTACCTCGCACTCAAAGGGGTTATGATTCGATTTGGGTAACAATGGATCGACTCACTAAGGTTGCTCACTTTCTGCCTGTGAAGACCACGTATTCAGGTGCAAGGTTAGCAGAGTTGTATATGGAGAGAATAGTAAGTCTACATGGGGTTCCCAAGAAGATTGTATCGCATGAGAGGTGCTCGAGTTCACATCACATTTTTGGCATCAAGTACACGAATCTTTGGGAACAAAGTTGAACTTTAGTTCTCGCCTATCATCCTCGGGATGATGGACAAACCGAAAGGACCAACCAGATCTTGGAAGACATGTTGAGAGCTTGTGCTCTACAATATGGTACGAGTTGGGACAAGAGCCTACTTTATGCTGAATTCTCATACAACAATAGTCACCAGAAAAGTCTCAAAATGGCACCTTTTGAAGCCTTGTATGGGCGAAAGTGTAGAACACCATTATTCGGAATCGGGGCAGGTGAAACACAAGTGTTCGGACCAGATGTCTTGAGAGATGCCGAGGAACAAGTAAGAGTGATTAGAGATAACCCGAGAGTAGCGCAGATCAGACCATGAAGAGTTATGCCGACACTCGAAGAAAGGACACATCATTCAAAGAAGGAGATTATGTGTATTTAAAGGTGTCGCCAATGAGAAATGTGAAGAGATTCAACATGAAAGGAAAGTTGGCACCACGGTATGTTGGACCTTTCAAGATTGTAGAGAGAGAGGAGAAGTGGCTTATCACCGGAATTGCCCACGAGTTTGTCGGTGTGCATGATGTGTTCCATGTGTCACGCTTAAAGAAATGCTTGCGAGTACAAGAAGAAGAGATTCCTTTGGAAGAGCTCATTGTTAGAGAAAATCTCACATATGAAGAGTATCCTCGTAAAGATTTTGGGAACTGCGAGAAAAGGGTTACAAGGAGTCGAGTGATTAAAATGTGCAAGGTGCAATGGAATCGATATTCGAGAGGAAGAAGCTACATGGGAAAGACAAGAAGATCGAGGGAAAATTATCCATATTTGTTTGAGTAAGCATGACCTGAAATCTTGAGGACAAGACTCTTTTTAAAGGGGGTAGAATTGTAACACCCTAAATTTGCATTGTTTTTAAATAATTAAATTTGATTTATTTATGCAATTATGTGTGCATTCAAATAATAGAAAATAATAATTTTTGTGAATTAAAATCAAATATAAGTTTCATACATGTTGATGCATACATGCTTGTTGCATTTATTTTATTGTGATGACTGGTTTTGTTCAAACTTGAAACTGAGTTCAATTTCCATTTTGAAATTGGTTTGCAAATTCTAGAAATTAAATTGAAAAGCCATTTATTTTCTCTCCCTTCCTATTCTCTCTTTTCGGCCTTGTTGGCCCAATTCAGCTTGCCCTTCTTCTTTGGGCGGCCCATCTCTCGCGCCAGACAAGCTGCTGCTGCTCCAGGTTGCCACCTCTCTGCGGTGACGAGGAGGGCCCACCTGTCGGCGCCTCCATCCCCTTCCTCTCTACTGTTTCACCGTGGGCGCCGAAACGCCCGCCCAGCGCCCATGATCTCCCGGCGTGGGAGCGTCCCCCGCTCCTCGGCCTTGAAGTAGGAGCCGCCACCCCGCCTCCACTCGCCCCCACTCCAGTCCGCTCCTCATTGCCTCTATTCCTCCCCTCTGCACCCCTGTACCCTTGTATCGGAGAATGGTGGCCGTTTCGCCATTCCTCACAAGACGCCCGGCGATGTTCCACCGTGGGCGTGCGGCGGCGCCCGCCCGTGGCCCCCTTTCCCGGCCGGCATCCCCCTTCCCATCCCCTTCCTTTTAATCTTGGCCGGTCATCTCTGGATCAACGGCCAGAAATTGCCCATACCCTTTCGTTTTGCGTTTTTACATTAAGAGCCCCTTAGTTTCCAGGAAATCGCAACCCCTAGTCCCCGGCGAATCAATTTCGATTCCCGATTTATTTTATTTCAAATCGAGTTCAGTCTAATTACAAAATTGCCACTTTGTGTTCTTTTGCTTATAAAATGCTCATTTTAACTCCGAATCGACCCGTTCAACTTGCGTTAGATTCGTGGCGAAATTCTCTACGTGTTAGTCATACTGTACAGTAGGTTTTCAACTTATAAAATTCGAGTTTAGATCTAGTTAGATTCTATACATAGGAAACCTCGTTTTTATCATTTCATGCACGTTTTAAATCCGTTTTCGGTGATTTTCGCGTCTATGTGTTCGTAGAGAGACGTAGGATCTGTTTACAAACTTTTATATTGTTTCCATGCTATTGGTGTACTGTTCTAACTATAGTTATGTTTGTCTTGTATGATTGCACTTGGAATGCGTGTTGTTGTCTTGTTGGTCGAGTCCAGACGGTGAGGAGTACGTCGGTGGCCAGGAGTACTTCGAGGAGCAGCAGGACCAGCAGGAGTTCACCGACCAAGGCAAGTATAGCATGGACCTTCCTTGATGTCCTAATCACTATTAAACACCTAAACATGATGCATGTGTCTAATCTTGCTACCCCTAAGGATTTCCTAGTGATTTTGTTACTCATACCTTGATACCTATGGTTATTTGCATATGGGTAGAATGCTAGTGCTCAACCCTATTATAAACATGATCTTATTGATGACTATGATGATAAAGAATGGTAATGAGAACTGAACTATAGGGCAAGGGAGCGATGCTGCTCTTAGCCCTCCTTAAGGACTTATCTATAGGGCAAAAGTGGGATTTATAGTACAACTATGAGGGCTACATGGCTCGGGTTTTAGCTCAAGTATCCGGGATCTTGTCTAGCTTGTTGGAGGTTACCTGAATAAGGCATCAAGGGCCTTGCCACTTTGGGTATAGTAATGCTTCGTTCACGTGTGTATAGCCATGAGGGAGTGTGCCATGTGAAAGAGGGTTCTCTATATCTGCTGTAGGAAACCTAGCGGCCCTAACTTGTTAGACGGAATCGTGAAAGGCTTCATAGTGAACCCTGCCGACCTACCTTGGTAGTGGGTTAAGAGGCCGATCACCTCGGGTGAAAGGGCAATTCACGGCTCACAGTGAAAGTGTACACCTCTGCGCAGAGTTTGATCAAACTGATATATCAGCCGTGCTCACGGTCACGAGCGGCCCGGAAAACTCACAGAATAGTTGGTTACTTTGGAGATGGACATGATGATGAGACATGGAATCAAGATGGTGATGATGAGCTATAATGAGAAAGTTTTAACAATAATGATCATGTGCGATAGGGAGCTTAAGCATAACTTGATATACTTTAAATGCTAAAACTTGACCTACTAAAATGCTAAATGCGAGAAGCCATGTCGACCTTTTGAGCTTCATAACCCATGTTATACTTGTTGAGTACGTTGAGTACTCACCCTTGCTTTACTTTCTATTTTGGGAAAACCTTGGAATGCGGAACAGATGTTGGAGGATATCAGGACTACCCGGAGGACTTCTAGGCTTGAGTTCACCAGTTGGCGTCCCCTCGTGATGGAGCCCCACTAGCGAAAGTGATAGCTATCTTATGTTATTGTTGTGTCCGACTATGTTCTTTGTGTAAGACTAAGTTTATCTTTATTGTTCGTTATGTAATATGCACAGTGATGATACTATTTCTTGTAGTTTGTCGACTCATGTGTGTGACGGTTCCCTGGGCACACATGAGATTAATGCATCCCATTTTATCCTTAAAATCGGGTGTGACAATCCACACTTGTTTTTGAGGTGGAGCTTTGGGAGGTTCTTGAAACACTCCATTTTTCACGGGGGTTAGTGGGTTTAGGTGAAGTGATTTTGATCGGCTTAGGAGTAGTAGAAGGTTTCTCACTTGGGTTCAAACCACTATGCTGACCAACCTTGCCATATAAGTTTTCACCCTTCCCACCTATAGCAAAGCCTAAACCCGATGTGTCAGTTCCCCTCTTAAACTGACTCATCATCATGCCCAACTGTGGCTCTCCACTAGACACCCAGCTCAAAACAGACCGGAGGTGTGTGTTGTCCTCCTCGGTCTTCAACTTATCACGCCTACAAGCCTCAATCTCAAACTCCAAAGCCTCACAACATGCGCATCTAGCAACCATGTTATTTGAACTGGCCTTCTCTAGCAAAGAGATTCTAGCATCCTTCTCTGCCAGCTCAGATCGCAAGCCCGAGCAGGACTTGCACGCACCCAACAACATAGGCCTAGCCTTCAACTCAACATGCTCATCTAGCAACACAGAATATTTAGATTGCAAAGACATAATGCTAGACATATGCACGGCACAAGCATCACATTCAGGCTCATCAGATAAAGCAACAGGCTTCCTAGCCAACTCTAACTCACTCAAAGCCATCTCCAACTTCTCTCTATACTCCTTCCTCTCCCTAACAGCATGCTTAAGCAATTTATCTTGAGCAACTAAAGCATCATTCACAGACTCAAGTTCAATAGAGTGGGAATCGATTGTGGGAGATACCTCAGAAGAAGAGTCGTCGTTGCCGGCCTCGCCCTTGCCATCTTGAGCCTCATCTCCAAGTGCCATGGTGCAGAAGCCACCGTGTGTGGAGCCGGCGTAGAAGCACAATCCGTTAAACTTCTCCTCAACCTTCCTCTTGGACTTGTTGTCACTTGAGGAAGCTTGATCATCATCGGTGTCATTTTCGAGGTCGCTGAGGTTGGTGAGGAAGGATCGCTTTTGCGCCTTGTTCCGCTTGAGGAACTTTCTCTTGATCGCCTCCTTGTCGAAGCTGCTCTTAGACTTGTGCTTGGAGGATGAAGTATGCTTGTGCTTGTCGGAGGTGTACTTGTCATTGAAGCGCTTGTTCTTGTTCGGATAAGTAGCGATGAAGTGATCGGGATCACCACATCCGAAGCACCCATCCTTGGACCACCACCACCACGCCGGCGGTTGAGCCGATTGTTGTGGATCCGAGAGAAGCGGCTAATCACAAGCGCCCATTTCGTCGTCTCAGAAGCACCTCCAATTGTTCCTTTGTCACACTCACAAGAGAAGACAAGGCAAAGCTAGGTTGTGATGCATTAGTGAAAGAACTAGAGCTTCCTTTGCCGGACACAAGAGCCAAAAGAAGAAGCGGTGGGATTTTTGAGCTTAGCTTGAATTTGATTATCGATTTCACTCGATTTTAGTTTGCTAAATAGCTCATCCACTCATCCAAAGTGTCCAAAGTGGGAGATTCAAGAATCGCATTCACTTTAACATCCCAAAACTTTGGATCAAGAGCATAAAGAAGTTTGATTGCTCTCTCATGATCATCATAAGGTATCTGAGGCCTGTTTGCCCTCATCTTGTTGATGATAGTTTGGAAACGAGCAAACAAAGAATCAATCGACTCGCCATCAAGCTGAACAAAATTCTCGTACTCTTGCTTGTATGCGTCTCAAAGAGTCTGTTTTTTTCACTTGAGGGTTCCCTCGTGATAGTTTTGCAACCTCACCCAGATCTCTCTCGGCGGTAGCACAATCCGAGACACGCTCAAACTCGGTATCTTTCAAACTCGAGAAAAGAACACTTGCGAGCCCGACTATTGGCATTGTGTTGGTCAATTTGTTCCCGACCAACATGAGCAGCAAGAACCACATAGTTGGCATCCTCAATGATTTCCCAAACATGTGAATCTATCCCCATAAGATGTGCTTGCATCTTGATTTTCCAATAGGGATAGTTCGTTCCATCGAACTCCGGGTTTGCCCCAAAGTGGCGAAACCGTGATGATCCATGTCGCCTTAAGGATCACGGACCGATTAAAGGTGGAGTGATCCTTAACCGCTCGATACCAATTGAAGGACCAAAATGGCGACCAGAGGGGGTGGTGAATGGGAGCCTCGATTTTCCTTTTCAATTTTGGTTCATCGGCTCAACCCCCAACCTCAAAAGCAAACTCACAAAGATACGAATGATACAGGTGCTAGCGGTAGCAAGATATCAAACGCGCGAAGTGTTAGGCTCAAGGAATTCAGCGGAACAAACGAGAGAACAATTCGGGTTCAAACGCACAAACAGCGGACAAAAGATCAAGTCGGAAAAATCTTGCGTGACAAAAAGAGCAAGCGGTTGTTCTTTGAAAGGAGATGACCGCAAGTTAAAAATCCTTCTTTGGACGGCATGTATACGGCCGTGAGCTCACAACTGAATCTACAAAAGTTAATCAAAATACAACAAGCCGGGAGGAATTTGCACCTCGTGCATTCTACTCTAGACAAAGTAATATATATGAGTTAATGCTCTAATCATAGACTCATGATTGCTAGAAGTACTAATTCATGGATGCAACACGATAATGAAAATGGGTGACTTGAATTTATTCACTTGCCGACCAACAAAGGCTGCGGCTTTGCAAGCGAGTAATACTTCGTGCAAAATAAATTGGATCAAGGCTCGGGCATCGAGGACAAAGCTGGCTTGCTCAAAATCTATTCTTTGAAAATACCAATTTGGATAATAGAGAATGGAGCTACGACTTGCATTACCTTGCCATCATCGAAGTGGTTACCCTCGACGGGAAGCTCTTTTGTAGGTGACCCGGCCCGGGCTCGATTCGGAGATCGGATGGTGAGGTCGGCGGCCGACGCTACACACGAATC
The DNA here is from genome assembly GCA_015847255.1 of Hyparrhenia diplandra. Lineage (NCBI taxonomy): Eukaryota > Viridiplantae > Streptophyta > Magnoliopsida > Poales > Poaceae > Hyparrhenia > Hyparrhenia diplandra. The sequence continues at coordinate 38,988 of JADLZK010002724.1, read as the reverse complement.
AAGAAATGGATGTGCCGCCCTGTTCATCGGCACTTAGAAACACCGCGCGGTCAAAACCAAGAGGCGTCTTTGGATCCTCGGTCGATTTCAATAAAGATCAAATTGAAGAACAAATCCATCCGATCTCTCCGGCAAATCACGTACATGATACTTCTGGATTAGCACCCGATTTGGGCTGGGAGGCGCTCTTATTTAAAAGACTTCTTTCGCTTGTTCTCCCATGCCTGAACGTGAACCCTAACTAAAGACCGAAAACCCGTCGAGCGGACAAACAACCACAAAATCAATCGAACTCGGTCAAATAAAAACAACTTCGCCCTCGGATCTCACACACGTAATCTCAATGGAATTCATGGGCAATCCCAAAATAATAATGGTTCCAACCCAACTTAAGATCCGGGAATTTTAGATCACGACTAAGAATGAAAATGAAGAACACATGAAGCCTTAAACACGAAAAATCACAAAGAAAATCAACGCATCTTGAAACAAATTTCAGAGGGCACGAGGAGAGATGGGGTCTCCTCTTCCCACTCAAAAATAACGGTTCCAATATCAAATTACACACACGAATTTCTCCATATGTGGACCTCCCTCTAACAACCCTAAAGGGCGAAGAAAAACCACGGTAAAAAAAAAAAAGAATGAGAGAAGTAACGGAGGTTGGGGACTCCCTCTGCTGTTTAACGGGTTTATTTCACTCCCCATTTTATCCCTAAGCCTAATTAGAGCCAAACCAAAAATAGCCATGGGCGATATGGTCCGACCTTCGGGATAAACTTGATTCGACGGCCACCACCCGCGCCTCTCACCGGTAGCTTCGGGCTTCAACGCGAACTCGAAAGCGCCACGTGCCGTCCTTCCGTCCCGAAAACATCCGCCCGGGTTTTGAGGCCCCAAACCCGTGAAACCGCCGATGGTTTTGAGGCCCAAACCACCAAACCCGCACCCGTGGTTTTGAGGCCCAAACCACGAAACCTGCGCTGGATGGTTTGAGGACAAACCACCAAACCTCCTCGACACGTGTCATCACCGTCTTAACCGCCCGAGTCGCCAAGTCATCCGAGCTCCCGCTCTGCGCACGCGCTTCGCCGTCTTGACCCGATCGACCACGGTCACTCCACGCGTCCTTGCACTTGTCGATGTCCCAAAATTGTCGGCCACCACGGCCGGCCACCCGGCGCTCCGGTCCCTCGATCCAAGCCTCACGTCCGCCCTTCACCGCTCCCAGTGCTGTATTGAACCCTTGTTACACACAGCGCCGTGAAACATCGTGTCCTAGGGTTTTGCTCGATTGTGGTCTCACGGTCTCTGAACATTATTGTCTAAGATGCGGCGTACCTCACGGAAACCTCGGACCCACGACATCGAGGAATCGGCGTACCGCGTCAAAAGTAGTGACGCCGTGCGGCGAGATCTGGCCCCATAGAAGCCGGACGCACGCAGACCCATTTTACAAAAATGCGTCTGAACAATGGCCGCGCATGTCGGGCGCCGCTGCTTTTCGCACCATGCGCTTTGCACACGGTACATTACCCGCGGACAACCCGGCCCGATGAACCGTCGTAAGCGATTACTAACATACTGGACTTCGTCGCGAGCGATAGCCGGCGTAATAAGGGGAGAATTCTGAGACATGTACCATACCCGTAAAACGTGGTTTTACGCCTGCATTCTGAGTGCGTGTGTAGATTACATGTCTGTAGTTCCTTATCTCTTTTACAGACGCGTTTATTTTGTCCGTACGTCTGTAGTTTTAAACTTTAGTTCTGAGCGTAGTTTTTTCCGACTGTAACTGTTCCGCATCTTCGGGCGCTTGTAACGGATGCTCGACTATAGCTACACAGGAAATTATAGATGCGTGTCCCTTTTCGGCGTGTCTGCGTCAAGGTTTCTATTTGACGCGTTTACGGTGCTCGGCGAAACCGGCGCGCGAGACTACGACGGTGGTTCCGCGGACACATCGGAAACATCATGCGTTAATTATTTAGATATTACGTGCCAGTTCACGCGATAGAAATTATTCCAAAACCCACGAGGCGCCGTTAGCAGCGGTGGTGGTGAGTACTTATTCGGTTATTACAAACGAGGTTAAGATGGGTCTGCATCTTGTCGAGACTAGAGACGCTGTAGAAAACTGGGGCGTCGTATTAATGATGGCGTCGCGAGCGCCGCTTAGAACCGTCTCGGACCAAAGCATTGGTACTATTAATACGTATATAATACATATGCACAGGTCCGATCACAAACAAATGGCAGACGCCTACAGCATGGAAAATTCATGTGTATTTCTTAAAATTCATGTGTATCTCTAAAAATTGGTGTGTATCTCGGAATGTTCTTCACCGCAGACATACCCATTGTTCGGGGCACGCCACCGCATTGTTCACAACACAAATAACACAGTTCAAATGCATGTACCCACCTGATGCGTCATGCGGCAAAGGGGAAACGAAGGAACTCATGGTTCCGCGAAACGAATACTCAACTTTAGGGCTGATGATCTCTTCCATAACAAACTTGGCGATCTCCTCTCTAATATCCTCCAAATTAATCAATTTCGGACAAATCGAAATCCTAATACAAAGAAAGGTAGGCATAAGTGTTCGTTGTACACATGGTCTTTATTGCCAAACAAAGGTAGGCACATGATGGAGTTGCACTTGAGTTACCTCATGACAGTCGGATGAACTTGTTTCATTGCGGCCGGAAGTGGTGGGCGTGTAGAAGCCACATGTCTTTTCATCGATTAGCGGCCCATCACTTTGCAAACATATGAAACACGGTGGTTATTCACATAATGGAAACACGTGCGAGTGCAAAACTCCAAGTGAAGCACTACTTACTATACATTCTTGTTTGGACCTCCATGCTTCTTGCCCGAAACATGCTTGTTTGGACCTTGCCGTCTGTTTGTTGAGCCACGCTTGATTCTCGGCAAGCGCACTCACGAGAGGCACTGCGGACATTCTTGTCATGCGAGCCACTCCCCGCATTCTCGGCCCTGCGACTGCGAGGCACTCTAGTCATCCTTGACTTGAGAGCCGGTTTCCACATCGTTAGCCGATGCACTCACGCAAGGCACTCGACCGTCATTGGCATGCGGCGAGTCGCCGCATTCCTATCCATTGCGGCTGAGAGGGACTCACGATCATTCTTTGTCATTCCCATTTAAGGCTGCGTGAGGTCAGCTCTTGCTTTATCATGGTCCTTCGATTTCCATTTGTCATTCATGAGTGTCCCAAGCAAACTTCCAAAGACGTTCTTTTTCACGTGCCACGATATCTATCTTTGTGGCGAACCGCTATGTCTTTCCATGTAGGTAGCTCCCATAGGATTGACATTTTCTTCCACCTCTTCTTATCGGCCCGGGCTTTTTTTGCGGTTTACGGCTCTTCGAGCTGCTTTCTCTTTCTCTTTGTTTCCTTTGGTTCGTCGGGCGGGCGGTCGTATCCTTTACCACCTCGCTCATAGACACATTCCCCCCATTGAAATGCCTTAGTGCGGTTTGCTTTCTCCTTCGTCCCATCAAATCGACGTTTCATCTCACGGTATGGATGCTTTGTAGGAAGGAAACGCGTCGGTTGCTTTACATAAACCCTCTTCTTTGAGTTATTCACCAAAGCGGTCTCGGTGTCGTCTAAGCAATGGCGATCTTTCTCTCCTTTGCTCTCGCCCGCACACGCTTCACGATTGTCTGGAATATCGATGATTGTGGTGAAGAGGGGGCACGTAAATTGAAGCGCTCTTTCTTGTAAGCATCGTACACCTTTGACACCACCCTCTTTCGAGCTCCTTGAGATCGTCAACAAAAGCGACCTCGGTACACATCGATGTCAATACGGGCGATGAGGACTAGAGATCAAGATCGACATCATCATGTACCTCCTCGTGTTACCGCGCCACGGTGGAGGATTGTAGATAGTTAATAGTACCGGCCGGACACTATGTGTGCTACTCATGTTACCAAAGGGGTTCATGCCATCTGTGTGCTCGGTGCAAACCGAATATTCCTTGGGTCATCGAAAAAAAGTTTTATGTTTGTGATCAATGTCCATACATCAATACCATCTGGCCGGGTGCCTTATATAATCATCACGCTTCCGGCCATCCGAGTGCCATGTCATCGATCGTCGCGTCCTCGGAGGTTGCAAAAAGACGTTTTAGGCGAGGAATTATTGGAAAGTACCATGCAACCTTCCGATGAACTCTACGGGCGCACCTCCCGCCTTCTTCACCATCATCATTTGTTCGTTTGTAACGAGAGGTTTTACAATTGGGGCATGCAGCAAGATTTGCATAGTCACCCCGAAACAGGATGCAGTCATACATGCAAGCATGAATTTTCTCGAACTTCAATCCTAGTGGACAAACGATCTTTTTGGCCTCATATGTCGTCTTTGGCAACACATTACGTGGGGAAGCATATCCCCAATCACCCCTAGCAATTGTCTAAAGCTCTTGTCGGTCCAATGGTTCTCGCCTTGAGTTCAAGAAGCTTTAGTGTACCGAATAGCTTGGAAAAACTCTTTACGCTAGTCGAGCAGTGTGGTGTCCTCATATCTCTCAAGAGCATTTCGGCTTCTTCAACTCTTCAGCGGTGTATTCATCATAGCCCATGCCATCACGCAGCAACTTGTCCATATCCTCAACGGTAGGGACAGGGGCTCACGGTAAAGCCACGCTACTTCATCATCGATAATTATTTCCTCATCCTTAAATGTCGCTTCTTCCTCGCCACCGGCACCACTTTCGAGGACACTGCGCTTGTTCTCCGTCGTTGACACCTTCTCCATGCTTGTTCCAACTTGTGTACCCAGCCATGAAACCTCGAAGGATTAGGTGGGTATGGACTGAAACGAACTTCGAGTATTGCATCTTGTTCTTGCAGTCCACACATGGGCACCACAAACCCGACATCCGGGTCTCGCGCATATCGGCCTCCTCGCGCCGACTAGGAAAGATTGCAACCCATCTATGTACTCACGATATCAAAATCTCACCGGTACATCCGGTGGCTTGATCCCCCATCGTCTACAAAATTAAGCATGGTGGAAATGGAAGAAATCCTCGGCCAATTTAAGTCAAGATATTGTTGCCAACAACTAGATGCTTTAATTCTATCTCAGCCATTATGCATTAATCGATGCGAAGCACTATTCTATTTTAATTAGAAGCGTCAGTAGCTAGGTTTGCTCACCTATAGTTCGAGAGATCGGCCCGACCACCATCTTGGCGACCCCCTTGGCAGAGCCGGCGAGCACGGCACGCCACCGGTGAAATCCCCTACTGTGGCGGGCGGAGCACGCCTCGACACGAAGATGGCGGCGAACACGCGTCGCCCTTCTTGCATCGCTCGCCTAAACGCACCGGCACCAATATAATGCCGGAGAGGAACGCGGAGACAAAGGAGGAGAGCTCGTGCATGCCCGTAGTACTTTACGGCTCGATATGGCGGAGCACACACCAACGCAGCCGCCCGGCTCCGTGCGTGCGCTCCTCCGCTGCCGGTGTGCCGCCATCGCCAAAGAGAGATGGTGCTCAAGTGTGTGGCGGCAACGCCTTATATATATCCAGTGAATCCCGAAAGCAAATTAACCCAACGCACGCGAATTAGCGTACGCAATGCACTTTACTAAAGAATCGCCGCTAATGTGATAACCCTAACCGTACGCTTACAAACGCATATCCGCTTTACTAGGTAGGAGTACTATAGTTACAGACACATGGTACCATATACGCCAGAAACCCAACTAACGTGGCGCGCGTTTGTGACAGCGGCCACTTACACACGTATGCCGACATCCATCATCTCTAGTCGACACACGTGCCCATCGAACTATGTAAGCGGAAACGCCCCGGCTCGTTGTACCACAAAGAGAACGGGCCTAACATCCAGTCCAAATTCAGCCCAAAGGAAGGCTCTGACAAAGGAGGAGAGCTCTAAGCATGCCCGCGAAAGTACCTCTGAGCTCGATATGGCGGTGGCGGAGCACAAACCAACGGCCGGGCTCTCATGCGTTGCGCTCCTCCGCCGCCACCACCGTGAGAGAGAGAGACGGTGTTGAAGTGTGTGGCAACGCCAGCCGAAAAATGGCCCGGCTCATTGTACCACATGAGAATGGGCCTAACATTCAACCCCAAAAGGAAGGCCGTCGCCGAGGCCCGTTCAAAGCCGGATCACGAGCCCAAATTAAATTCGGTCCAGTGCGGACCCATGTCAACATCCATCGTCTCTAGCGGGGCCGGGCGGCCAGTAACATTCGAGACAAATACAAAGCGCTGCACCTCGCTGGCGTCTGCTCGTTAACATGTGTCCAACGCTTTTCGGACACCACGGACACTGTGGACTACGGCAAAGAACGCCACGACGTAACATCGGCGATTCTGGTGCACACGCACTGCGGCGCGTCATTTCGACACGTGTCCGCAATACCGGCAAAACAAACAACACATCCGCGACAACACACGCCCCGTAAATGACCGTAGCGTCGATAGCGTCTCGACATGTCTGAACACGCTAACACATCTCATCTCAATCTATACGCGTCGGTAGTGCTGCGACATGTCTGAACACACCGCTAACACAACTCATCCGAAAATAAACGCCGCGCTCTGGGCAGTGGTTGCGACGTAATACGACACCTCTAAACAACTCGTCCCAAAATAAACGCGTCGGTAGTGGTTGCGACATGCAGACACCTCCTAACACAGCTCGTCTGAAAATAACGCCGAGACTTTAATTTACGTGGCGCTCCTGCACCCTTGTATGTTCCAAGCGTCGGTATCTGCGGACGCCGTCACGTCATGCCGGTGTCAAGCAACGCGAGGCGGTTCTCGACCACGTGAGTTCAGGAATCCACGCGTCCGTGAATACCGCCAGAATCGTAACATGCAGGCGGCGCCAAAAGGTGTCTGTAAGCAAAACGCGTCCTGGCGAATTAGGTGTTGCATCCACGGTCAATCGGTCTCGAAATGCGCTGTTATCAAGCGGCGTGTCGAGATCACGTTGAATTTTGTAGACACTTTCGGTTTTAAAAGCGTCTGCCGTAGCCCGGCGTCGTGCCCGACCAACGGAAACGCCGCCCGGATTAAGGAAGCGGATCGTTACATGAACGCGTGTCTATAATGACCTTCTATTACGAGGGCGTTTTTGGTCTGTGGGACCATCCGTAAATCCCTATTATGCGGCGCTCGCCCGGCCCGTAGCGTCGGTAATGTCTTCTTTCCTGAGCGCTTCGTTATTAGCGGCGTCTCCGGGCGCTTGGCGATTATGTGCCTTTTTTACATAGTGTGTCTTTGCGGGGATCTAAGTTCGGCTCATTGAAGCCCCCATTACTATCGGTTGTGCACGCCTTTGCGGGGATCGATTTTGACTCCCCTCGAGCCTCATTACTACCTGTCATATGCGCCTTCATAGGGATCTCTTTTTTGGCTCATTCGAGCCCCCATTACTATCGATTGTGCCTCTCTTTGCGGGGATATGAATTCAGCTCACTTTCGAGCCTCATTACTACCTATCGTGCGACTTTGCGAGATCTGAATTTGGCTCTTTGAGCCTCATTACTATATGTCATGGCTGCCTTCACAATGATGCGGATCCGGCTCATTCCGCGGCCTCATGAATATTTGTCTTGGGGGCATCAATTGCTTACTTCACCTTCGCAATTTTACATATTCATTGTACCTTCACTTTCATTAAGCCTCATGCATCCAAAAGTCGGGCACCACGGCAAGATCTGACCGAGGGGTCGCGCCAGCCCAGCAGCGCGCCGGTATGAGTCGCGGAGGCAAACAAAAGTCGGGCACCACGGCAAGATACGTCGAGGGGGCGCATAAGCGGCGCCTTGCCCTCAGAGTATGAGCGGCCTTGAGGGCAAACTAAAGTCGGGCACCACGGCAAGATACGTCGGGGGCACGCATAAGGGGCACGCCTGTGCCCTCCGAGTATGAGTAGCGCGAGGGCAAACAAAAGTCGGGCACCACGGCAAAATACGGCGAGGGGGGCATCGCAAATAGCGCCCGCGCCCTTCGAGTATGAGTCGCGCGGAGGCAAACAAAGAAGTCGAGCACCTTGGAAAGATATGACGGGGGGCTCGCAAAAAGCAAAACTTATGTTTTATTTAATGTTGGAATTAACTTCATGTTGTAAGGCCATTCGCTTGTGCATAATATGATACACCGGGGGTTGTGTAAGAAGTTATGCAACACCGGGGGCTGCACCCTTTTTTCCTCACGAAGGGGCAAAGTTCTTTATATATATGGGAGGCACCACCTCCAACCAATGCATCACGGGACTCACCCACGAAAAACAGCAATATGCAAGAGGGACCTCCGCCCGAAGGGGGCCGGGTGGTGGCACCCGGCCTCATCGGCAACCGCGGAAGCCACAAGGATTGGCACCGCCGGGCGAAAAGAAACCGACTTCGCCTCGGTAAAATCTCCGCTATAAAAATTCACTTGTTCTAGCTAAACAAGAAGTCGGGCACCCGGCACATCGCTAGGGGCTCCGCGCAGCAACCCAACAAAACTCCGCTAGGGGCTCCGCACAACCTCTGCGTAGTACACAACCCGGTGAAGCTCCACTAGGGGCTCGCCCAACCTCTACGTAGCACACAACCACGGTGACTCCGCTAGGGACTCCGCTGAAAACCCGGCTACCTTCCGCCCAAAACCATGCGAGCCTCGCTAAAGGAAATAGGGGGCGTCATTGCTGCGACCAAACGCGACTACCCTTGCAAAACCAAGCGAGCCTCGCTAAAAGGAAATAGAGGCGTCATTTGCGACCAAGCCCAGCGGCTACCTTTGCAAAACCATGCGAGCCTAGCCAAAGGAGAGGCGTCGGCTGCGACCAAACGCAAATGACTACCTTTGCAAAACCATGCGAGACTTCGCCAAAGGAAATAGGCGTCGTTGCGACCAAGCATGACTACCTTAAATAAAACCAAGCGAGCCTCGCTAAAGGAAATAGGGGGCGTCGCTACGACCAAGCTGCAGACTACCTTCGCCAAAACCATGCGAGCCTCGCTAAAAAAAAAAGGGGCGTCGCTACGACCAAGCCGCACCTATATTCGCAAATCTGAGCAAAAGAGATAGGGCCCTCGGCAACCAAGGGCGGCAGCAACAGCCTCCGCATCGTTGATATCTACATCCGTAGGCGGGCGTTAGACCCCAAACAACGCGTCAAGTCACAACACCGAGCCCCCTTCCCACACAAAACTTAGGCACGTCGGCGAGCGCCCATCAAAGAAACAATCTCAAACACCATCCACGAAAGGCCCCTCCGATCCCACACGACGGACACACAAAGGAGATCTTTCGACCCTCGGCACAACAAAACCCAAAACCAAACAACAAAGACCCAAACTCGATGCCACATTTACCAAGTAAACGGTGACCATCCAAGTCCTTCACCAAAGCCTACATTGTTCAAAGCCGATAGATTCGACCATCACACTAAAAGTTCTCAAAAGACAATTACCAAAACACAACCCATGGCGTATCCCACGCCCGCGATATCCCTATCACACCTACAGCGCCCGGTCGGAGCCCCTCGAGCGAGGCGGCCGATCAGGCACATGAACAACTTCTGAGGCACATGAACCTCCGGAGGTCACGGCGGCCGTCGATGGATCAATCGCCTCCGAAACGCACCGACCGCGGTAGCAACGGCTTTACGGAAGAGTCGCGCGGCATCGGCATCGGGCACGATTACCTCGACCCCGATCATAACAACCCGACCGACCTCGATGGTAGCCTCAGGAGCTACCTCTACCACAAAGAGCGGCCCGAGGATTGCGGAGGGTATCCCCACCTGTAGCAAGACAAACAAAACAAGTAAGTACCACGACATACGACCTCACACAAACCAACCATAGGAATCGAAAAAAACACACAAACCTTTTTGCCGGCTCGGCCTTCATTTCAAAAGCGCCTTGGTAGCGACCCCTCGAGAACGAGAACAACGCGCCAAGACAAAGCGCTTGGCCTTCGTCGGCGGCGGCGACTTAACCTCCGCTCACGGAAGGGAAGAAAGCTTTCTTTTCTGGCGGCGTCGGCATACGTTTGCATCGAAGATGGCGTAAGGCCCCCTCGATGGCGACGCGCCCGTACTAAGCGCCAAAAGTCGACAACGGCTCCCACAACCCGGCGCAACTCCGACACCTCACGCTTTAGCCGGGGCTCGAATGCAGTGGGCGCCCGGGAGGAGGCGGCGCCGTAGTAAGCGCGGCCCCGGGCCACTAAGGAACTCATCCAAACCAACCTTCGCAAAGACGGACCTCAACTGTACCAAGGCTGCGTCCGCGGGCCTCCAACGCTCCATTGCAGCCCTCTCATTTCTTGCGGCCTTCACCGCGCCGCCCGAGCCTCCGTGCTAGCCTTGCCTCCTCCCTCCGCAGCTCTTCATTGCGTTTACGCAAGACCTTCATTCCATCTTCCAATTCAACAATTTTAGACTTGAGCATCGACATCCTCCGGCACCCCTTCCCGCTCCTTCGCTTCACGCTCCAAGCCCCGCATCTCATTCTCCATAAACTCAACGGTCTCCTTTTTGCTTAGTAGCTTTGCCACTCTCAGCGTATAGCGGCGGGCGTTGTAACACCATGAGCCCGCCACCTTCACGTCGATATGCATGAATATCACGGAGGGGGTGGCTCGCCAGGTGCTTCTCCACCTCGGCGGTCGAACCTGTCAAAAAACACGTCAGATGAACCTCCGCTCAACGTCACATTGCTCTCAAAGTGGCTTCCACGAAGGTCGGGGCGGTGTGCGGCTCCACATCTGCGTCTTCAATCCCAATTTGAAGCGTCGGCGCAAGGCTTCAGCGGAGAGGCTTTGCCCCATGGAGCTTTTCCCCCTCGCGGCACAACCTCCGTCGGCGCATCCACCATCTCACCATCCTCCCAAACTGGCACCACCGTGGTGGCGACCGTGGCGGCTCCGTGCTTCGGCCCGGTGCGGATTCTTCCGCGAGGTCAACCCACACCTCTTCCCTCGTCCTCCTCCCCACCACTATCCTCCACTCACTAGAGTTAGAGCCACCACCGCTCTCAGAAGAATCACCAACCTCCGCCTTTGTCACCAACAACGGCGCCCCCCCCCCTCGTCGCCAACCTCCTCATCGCTATCCGGAACGGAAGATACCCACGCCGGCGGCTCTCTCACCCGCCTCCGTAACGGCTTGAGAGGATGAAGCGGACTCGGACCTCTGGCGGAGCCCCCCGCCACGACCACGCCGGGCAAAGGACTAGCATCGCGCCCATCATTCACCACCGCTGCCCGACCGGGCCGCGGCGCTTCCTCTTACTCGTCATAGCAGCCTCCACGTCCGCAACCGACGGCCAATCATCATACTCGGCACCCGGTAGCGTCAAAAATCTTCGATTGACTTGCCGCCAAGTGTCGAGGGCAGCACGCGGATATTCGAGCCACCGAGAATCAAGCTTCCCCACCAAATAATCGGCACTAGCGATCGCCTCCCCATCACCAAAACGCGAAATTCTGCGGGTCACCCTCATGTTCGGCAAGCTCGGGCCACACTCGTGCGGGTCAAGCTTCACAGCCTTGACCCCCGAAAGTGTACTCTTTCGATTCCTCAACCTCCGGAAACACCTCCTTCGACCACGGCGGCCAAAAGCGGCGCCCGGTAAATTCCTCAACAAGTCACGCGCCTGACGCGTGCCTAGACATGACACGTGAGCGTCAAGCACCCGATAGGCACCATCGATCTTCCACGGGCATTGGCCATCTCAAGCGGCCCGGCAGACTGCCGGGAGGCCCGCGAAGCCCTCCGCACCGGCCAACTTGTAATAGAACGAATGCTCCAACAAGTTGGCGGAACCACCTGCTTCCGACAAGGAACGGGAGTCTCAACACCCACTTGGGGGATAAAGTGTACACCCCATATTGGGCACGCAAAGACCGCACCCGAGTCTCACCAGCTCGGAGATCGAGCATGGATGACATGGCTACCAACAAAGCCATCCACATCCGGCTCAAAACCAAGGGATCGGCAAGCCCACACATATGTCGCGAGCCTTGGGAAGCACGGCGAAGTGGGTGGTGAAAGCGGAGGTTGAATCTCCGCGGCACTTCAAACACGAACTTGCAAACCGGGAGCGAAGCCCGGCCTTGAAAAATTCCACGAAAACCACCACTTCATCCGCCTCGGCCGGCGGCACCACATCACCGCTCGAAGGCGCGGCCAACTTCCTCAAAAATCCACCTCCGATCCGCCGGTTTCTTGAGCGACTTCTTCGTCACTTGGCTCCGCGGAAACTTGAAGCGGGGACCTCGCCTTCTTGCCCCCAGTGCGCCATGGCAGCACACAACTAACCTCCTCGAGCGGCGGCTGCAAAGCGACGCAGAGTAAGACCTAGCCTTCGCGAGCAGAGCCCGGCCCTAGCAAATGGGCAAAGCAACCCGACCTCGCGGTGGTGGAGAAAAGCAAAGAACGACTCACCGCCAAATCGGGGACACGACTCCTCCTCCCCACCCGCGCTCAGATGCGTATAGGGGGGGGGCAGCAGGCACGCCTAGAGCGATGGCGGATCCCAAAAGAACGCGGTGACCGCCCCGGATCGAGCCCCGCAAAGCAACCAATGACATCCGGCGCCCGATAGTCACATCAAGAAACCCTAACGGGCCATCGACCCACCTCCGCCAGGCCCATGAGCAGCGGCGGGGGCATCGCGGGTAAGGGCCCATGGGAGACATCGTCCCTCACACCCACGGGACCCTCGAATATTTGTTATTTGCTCCGGCCCTCCGCGGACCGGGACCCGGACAGCGAGGGGCTGCTTTGTTGGGGAGGGCAAGCCCTAGCAGAGGGGGATCCACTAGGCCAAAAGGCAGCGAGAGGGCCCAAACACCGCCGAGCTCCGCTCCACTTGTCGGAGGAGGGGCCTCCGTCAACCTTTACACGCAAGCCAAGACAACGTCATCGACAGGCCCGACAAAGGGGCCTCCACAAGATCGAGAACATAAGAAGACCCAGCGACCGCGGGCTCTACTCCTAGGCAAGGCCTCCGTCAATCATCAATACGAGGGTCAAGGCCCGATCGTCATCCCGAGGACCCAAGCGGAGGGTCGATATAGCCGGGGCGCGAAAACCAACCTCGAAGGGCGGGCACCACGAGAAGGCTAAGCCCGTGAGCCCACGGAGGCCGGCGGCGGGAAGAGAAACCCTATCGGGCGGCATCGATCTAGGAGGTCGAGTGTGTTTACCATTATACCCCTGCGAGGGGGTAAAATACCTCTTTGCCCGACATGGGCCCACTCATCGGTGTGTACAAATTCCAACCTACCATGTACCATGTTGTAAAGCGGCCACCCGACTCCTCGGCTTCCTATAAATACTTTCGATCTACGAGCACGCACCGAAAGGGGCGAGTTAGTAGCGAGATTCATTGCCATTTAATCAAATCACAGTCTTAGATAGCTATGCGAGTCTTGTTCTTTTGTACTCACACACGCCTCCACTAGTCCCCCCGGCAACTCTAGCGAGGTGAGGCCAGCGGAGGCCCTGCATCGTCCCCCTGGCGTACTCATGCCGCCCTCCGCCCATTCCCACCCTCGGCAACTCTAGCGAGGGTGAGACCAAGCGAGGAGGCCCTCCGTCGGCTACTAAAAACCGTCGGTTCCTTCTTGTCATTCCTCTCTCTCGTGGGAAGCCCTCGTCCCTCCTCCCGCTACCTTCGGTGAGCGAAGGCGAAGGGGCGGGATTGATCCCCCCCCACGAATGGGGCGATCCTGAGTCAAACAATACAACCGCATTGTGATTGTTGACTAAACAAGTACCAGCGATTCTGCACTCTCCTTCTAGACTCTCTTCAATATTGGTGGAGTGCATTTGTCCAATCTTACGCCTTTGTAGGGTTGGTTACTCTTGGGTTGTGGGCAAAACCTAGAAAAAAATGTCCTAGTGTCCCACAATTATAGCGCTTATTGCGGGTAGAAGCACTATATCGAACAAGATCTGTCTCGGCTCCTGGAGCAGGTGTAACATGGGACTTCCTAGAGCGAGAATTCCACACTGTGACTTCTCCTGTGATGGTGCATCTGGTTGGGGATAGCTTGGAGGATAAACTACTAGAATCTTGTTCGACTCGAACTAGTTTCCATTGGTCTTTTCTTGCTCTTGGCAAAGGCATATGCGTTGTTGCTCTCCTCCTCGTAGCAAGCGTCAGCGACGAACTCATTGAAGCTCTTTTTCGAGCGGGGCTCCAATAGTCTTACGCATCTTTGGATTAAGCCCTCTTACGAAACTTGCTATTTTCTTCTCTTCCGTGTCCACCATATCCGGTGCATATCGGGACAAACGATTAAAATCTTCAAGGTATTCAAATTGATGGTCTTGTCATCTTGATTAAGCTTGATAAATTCACCCAACTTCATTGCAATCACACTAGGGTGAATATAAGCGTCCTGAAAAGCTGCCAGTGAACATATCCCAGGTAATAATAGTATTAGCTGGGTAGGTGACACGATGATTTTTCCACCAAATTCCTGCTGGTCCTTCAAGCAAATGAGCGGCATACTTAGCCTTCTGCACCTCAGTCAAGTCCAGCAATCTGAACTTTTCCTCCACTGAGCTCATCCATTCTTCAGCTTTAGTTGGTTCACTTGACTGTGTGAACTTAGGTGGGTCGGTTCCTTTGAATTCCTTGTACGACTGGAGTCTATCTTCTGCATTATTGTTTCGATTTCCTCCTTCCTCTCGAGCCACCAAGTGAGCAGGCAACGAAGACGACGCTTCGTGCGCCTCTGCTTGCGCCCGATCAAACCCAACCTACCACGCCTAGGAGGGACGTTAAGCGTACAAGTACCGGTCCCTAACATTCTCACAAGCTTCGTGGCTCACGACTCCGCGGAGCCTGCTATATGCACAGGTACGTTCAACTTCCGACTGCCTTCTGACAAAGGGTAAAGTCCTTAACTGATCAGATGGAAGACCACAATATCCATCCGATCTCACATGTTTTATTATTCAGGTTCTCAGCAGCAGCTTGTTAGTCACCCATGTGACTAACCACAAACATCCTATCAGTGACCGGAAATCACTGTCTACTGCAATCATTATAACTGAGTATTTAACCTAGACTCTGCTAATAGGATAGGGTAACAACTTCAGCAAGGAGATCTGTGCACCAACGGTTTCAACCATAACCTATACTTAATGCAGCAATCATTAAAAGAACTCAACAAGTTAATTCAGAAAGCATAGGGAAGTTCAGCATGCACCGGGGCTTGCCTTCAGAAAAGTAGGAAGAAGTTAGGGCACTATGGAAGCTTGACTAATGGTCCTCCTTCTCTTGTGGGGTCTTTTGGCTGCACTTCGAGATGATGAAGGTTGGCCTCCTGCTCCTTGATCTCCTTCCAACTAACTCCTCCGATCCTGATATGATGCATGCATATGCGCGAGTAAATATTACGAATGCACAAAAAACATGCTTGTATATAAATAAAGTGGAATGATGGATGAATGCATTATGATGTATGATGCTAGTAAGTGCATATCTCTTCTGTAGACATACAAATATAACTACACAAGAAACCCAAATAGCCTACATCAAGCAAACACCCTATTTCACTAATACCTTTGAAAATGGTAGCTAGACATCTTTGTTACTAAAAAATAGTCACACACAGGAGTTCTATAACTCCAAATCTAGCAAACAAATACTCGTTGGAAAGCTAACAAAATTATCTACAAATCATTCAACACACTCTAGACCAAATTCTAACATCTACAGCCTCGAAAACCGGAAAAACAGAGGCTCTGTTTCTGGACAACTTGCAACATGCAACTCCTATAACTCTCTAACCAAGCATGCATCTCTTACCAAATTTGACCAGCAAGAAAAATAAGACCATAAAGCATCAAAATAACCTACTGATCAACCCAAAGAGAAACTAACTTACATGAAATGATATTCCCTAATAAACACTACATATGCACACTCTTAAAAATATAAAAGCTAGAATTATAAATTTACCAAAAACACAATACCAGCAAACTAACCACACTAACAGGTCCTTATTATCAAGAGAACAAACAGTATACCATCCAAGAATTATTACCATGCATTTTCCAAGCATTTTCCATGCAACATAAATATGATAAATATGCAAACACCTTATAAAAACTCTACAAAATTACCAGAGCATCCTCTTGGTCTAATATGCCTACCATAAAAATTTCATGGTAAACTCATGCATATACTTCCCTACACAAAAATGGCAAGCTAGCAATACAACTAGGCATGAAAATACTTTGTACTATGAAATGTATGAAAACTGCCTAACCATGAACATGAAAAAGATACATAACAGTAACAAATGCATGTACAAAAATGATCATGGCAAAAACCTAGTAATTATTTTTCTATGAATTTCCTAAGGAAGCATGGTAAATAGCACATAAATCAAAAATCACATTTCATCAACAGAACATAGCATGTATGATATTTTTCCTGCACTCTTCATCCAAAAACAAGAACATTTTGTACAGGGCACCACTATTTTACCATGCACCAAAAATTAGATATGCATTTACCTAGAAACATGGCATATATTGCAATAAATGTACATAAATATAAAAAAACATCCAGAAAATGCAAACTCATATTTTTATCATGTAGATCTACTGACAAGGAGCACAACAAAATTTGTCTCACTCAAAACCAACCTAAAACGAGGGAGATATGGATTTTCTAAGGCCTGCATATAATTCGGAAAAAGGAAAAACATAAAGAAAAGCTCCTCGACGGTGGGGCCCGCCCGTCGGTGAGACGAAACGAGGGGACGGTGGCGCCGCGAACGGCGGCGGGCGGATCTCCGCCATCGGTGGGTCTCCGGCCAAAATAAGCACATGCATGGATTCACCACGACGAGATCTACCTGTCCGTGTCTTTTCCCCGAGCTATAGTGGGCTCAAGCGGCAAGGGCGGCGGCCCGGCGATGGCGCCGCGGCCGTCGGCGGCTCGGCATTTCGGGCGAGGACGGGTCCGGTGAGGCATGCACGAGCTCCCCAGCAATCAGGCGATGAGGAACCTTCAGCTAAACGGCGGGGGTTGATTTAACGGGCGGCGCTTCGACGATGATGCACCCGGCGGCGCCCGCGGACACGGTGGCGTCGGCGTCGTGGTCCGCGAACCGGGCGGTCTCATCGGGTTTATCGGCGATAGTCTAGCGGGGGTATGCCCGGCTAGTAGATTGAGCGGTAGAGGTGCGCTAGGCGGCTAACGAGACGCGTTAAGCGAAGCGGCGAAGGACAAAACACATGGGTTTTACCCGGGTTCGGCCGCCTTGATGGCGAAAAACTTATGTCCCGCTTAGTTTGTATTGATTGATTGAGAATATCGTGTCCCTCGGGGGATCCTTGCTCACCTTATATAGTCCGGGGAGCAGGGTTAATTACAGGTCGGATCCGGTTTGACAAGATCTATCCTGATCGGTTACAAATAGGAAAGTATGTAGTGATTACGATAGAGCTATACTAGGAAACTATCTTGGCGACCAAGTTTAGGCCGCGATCCCCGATAATTGCGGTCTTCTAGCGCCAAGGGCTTCAATCCGTCGTCTGAGCCGGCCCGAAAGGCCCAACCGAAATGACCCGTGAGGGGATAGGGGTTTATCCCCCCCCACGGCTAGTCCCCGAACCTTGCGCCGCATCTTTGTAGGTGAGAGAGTCTTGGCGCTTCAATCATCGGGAGGTGTTGTCGACCGGTCTTCATACGGTGTCGACCAGACTAGTTAAACGCCGACTAGCCTGGGACAACTCTCGACCAGTCGCCTGCATTCCTGTAGCTTCTTTCCATTGCTTCCGACCAGTCTAGTCTTGACGAGTCCGCTTCTTTGGGTGCTCCAATGAAGAAAATCTTTTTTCTTTCTAGCGAAGTGTGCCCACGTAGAGTGGTGAACACTCAAAAAATGTAATGAAGGAAATGAGCATGATTCACCGTAGGTGAAGTGTGCCCACTTAGTCCCCGAGCCTAGGAGTAGGTGAGTTTTAACACGTACTACTAGGGTCATGAAAGAAAAATCAAGCCGTAGTCCCCAAGTAATCGGAAACCTAATCGGCGCGAGACCAAACTCGGGATGGAGCCCATACGTGGAGTCCCCGAGCACTTGTTGTGCGCCTCGGACGTGGGGTGCCAATGCACCATGCATGGGTCAAGGTACGCACAACACCAACCTCGAGAATATCCAGGCCACATTATAATGGCAACGAATCTCAATAGCCCGGGGTTTAAGGGAAAGTTTGAACAAAAAATCTGTACATCCCAGGATATCGATGAATCTTCGTCGAGAAGATTGGGCTGCTCGTGTCCCAAAAAATGAAAGGCAACGTATCGGTCAATTAATACCCCGGATCATGTAGGAGAACAAACCGCACGAGAATCAAGGGATAGGGCGGCGTGGCGGTGTGCCACAACGCCAGCGCACCGCCAGGGCAATGATGGCAACCGACGCGCCGCCGCCGCCGCACGCGCACTCAACCCGAGGAAAACGGGGAGGCATGGGCCCGCACGCCGCACGGTTACCATGCATTAACCCTAGGGGCATCGGGGCTATAAATACAGGAGCCCATTACCCCCTCGTCTCATCCGCCTGGACGCCCCATCGTCTTCGCAAGTCTCTTCTTCTCTCTCCTGCTACACGGTAAGCACCGGCTAGGGTTTGTCATCGCGCCGCCCGGATTGAGCCGCCACCGATCGTGAGAGGTAAAGTGCCCCACAGTCTGTTGATTTGCCACCCTTTGACTCCCAATGTAGTTGATTTGGATCTCGATTTGGAGTATTTCAAGTTTATCGATCTTGTTCATCTTCTTGAAATGCGAGAATCGGTTGAGGTGGGATGGATCGCCGTGCGCGGCGTAAGGGGTCATCGGGGTCGCGGAGGAGGTGCCCGGGACGCCAGCAGTGGAGAGCGGGTGCCGGCGTGTGGTGGAGTTGCTGGCGCGGGGCGGCGATGGCGAGCAGCCGCCACTCGCGACGGGCGGATCCGGCATCCGGATGGATCGAGAGTGGACAACGTCATTGTCCACCAATGACACTATCTAGAGCTGGTTGATGCCGGTCCTGCCGAGAGAGAGTCGTCGTCGCCCGGGCGGAGGGTGCGAAGTGGAGCCATACCCCATGCCTCAAACCGACGAGGTGGTGGTGTTCAAGAGCCACTCGGCACGCATTTAAGCCGGCCGCACCGTTCCTCCCGGAGCTCCTCGCCTACTACGGGCTCCAGCTCTGCCACCCGCCCGCCAACGCCATCCTCGACATCGCGATCTTCATCACCCTCTCCGTGAGTGCTTCCTCGGTATCCTCCCCCAACCTCAATGCGGGAGGTATTTTTTCTATGTCGGGTTGAAGGGGAGTCGAGTCACGCTACCGTCACCGGTGGCGTGTATGTGAAGCCCGGCAACCGGGTAGGTCGGTTCCTCGCCACACCGCGCCATCTAACGGGCACGCTGGTTCACGCTGCGGTTCTATTTGCCCCAATCGGAGGTGCGATCCCGCCGATCCGACCCGTGCCCCGGTCGGGCGCCGAGCCGGAATGAGGAGCCCCTCACCGACATGCGCGGTGATGGAACCGGTGTCCATGATCGGAGACTTGCACGTGGATGGCATTGACATTGCCCACACGTTCGTGGAGCGCGGACTCGACCACTCAAGCGGCGGGATCATCCCGGTTTTCGCACCCGGGCTGAACGATGGTACCCGTGAGTCGTGAGTTTACGCCATCGGTCGAGGTGTAGAACCGGGTGTCCAAGATTCTGTTGACACCGGAGTGCCGCCGCGATCCGCGTGCGGTAGTGCCCACATTTTCGCCGGAACCCACCACCGGCCGGTAATTGTGGCTTCGTTGTTGTTGATGAATTGTAGCTTGTGTTTGTATTTTGTAATTGGATCCTCCATGTGCTCTATCTGCAGATCCATGGCATGACGCCAAGCCGCCGATACTTCAGCCTATCACCCGAGGAGGCTGCCGATGTTCGTGCCGTGCTGCCGTTAGGATCTTTGCCGTTCCGCCCCCCTTCAGCACCAAGGAGGCGGAGGGCGGGGGTGGCGAAGGTGGGCGGGCCACCGGCGTCCCTTTGGAGAGCCCGTCGGTGCGGGAGTTTATCCGGAGGAAGGTGACGGCAATGCGGCCCCAGCGTCATCACCAAGCTGAAGCTTGCCCGGCCTGATGGCGACTTTCTTCTTGATGAAGATGTTGAAAGCGTTTGTTGAGTCGACCGCATTGGTAAGTGTTCTTCAAATATTCTCCAATCCCCGTGTAAAGTTTAGTCGATGTGATCAATGCTATGTTATGCGGCATTTCGGAGGAGAGGACACCAAGCTGGCGCCCGACCGGTCCACCAAGTGCACCGGCCGGTCCTCATGGTGGCGTGCTCGGACCCGGCGGGCGGAGGAGGAGGCGCAGTGGTGGCAGCTCGGGAAGCGCGTCCCGCGGTCTCGCGTTCGCCAATGTGTAAGTATGCAATAACGGCCCGATCATGACCATTCACATTGTCCGGTGTGAGAATATGCGAATAACGTTGTCGATCTGAGGGACCGTCACCTCGCCGGTCAAAATTGCCGAATGCCGCGGAGGTCAGCGGCGGGGCGAGCCTGCCGCACCGGCACAACCTCGGGATGCTCTGGGTGGGGTGGGGTGAAGACGCACTACCTGGCGCGGTGGTGCCACAAGGAGTGGCCAGGCATCAAGAGCCGACCGACAACGCTTCAGAGCCAGCAGTTCCAAGGCCAGAGGCTGCCCCCTGGTCAATCGCCCCGAGTCCCCCGACTACATACAAGTCGAGGGCGAGGATCAGGAGATGGAGGAAGCCGACGGCTAGTACGAGGCCGCAGAGGACCCGGTGCCCCAGGTAGAGCAGGAGTGGCCCGACGTTGAAGAGGAGGACGAGCCGACATGCATAGCCCGCCAAGTAGAGGAAGGAGCCAGCCGCCTGCGCGTAAGTATTTGGTCACCCCGTGCTGTATTGTGATTTTGCCGCGTGTAGCCCGTCATCACATGCCGTTGTACAGCATATCCGGAACGAAGAAATCCGTCGTCTGCGCGAGGAGCTGGAGGAATGCTAGGAAGCCCTTCGTGAGGCCAGACAGGCGTGGGATGAGCTCTCCCGTGAGCGCGACCACCTCGCAGAAGAGCGGGCGGTGCTCACGGCCGAGAGGGACCGCCTGTTGGCCGGCAACAGCGACGCGCAGCGCCACGCCTTTGCACGAGAGAGGGCAGCCTCTCAGCCGAGCGAGGTCCTAGGAGTTGAGCGGACTCGGCGTGGGCGAGGCCGCTCGGAGTTGCCAGGGAAGGCAATCGCCAGGCGCTGGAGGCTGAGCGTGCTCAGCTGGCCGCCGATCGCAAGCGGCTTGAGGAGGAGCGTGTCGAGCTCACAGCTCGTGAAGAGCGGATGCGCCTCGAAGCCCAGGCCCATGTGCTTGGTATGTATAACGAATGCTCGAATAATTGATCTGAAGATATCTCACAAGAAATGTTAGTGATAAAATGATTGACATGCCGGTTGTATAATACCTTGCAGAGTATGAAGCATCCGTCGAGACCCTGCAGGGGCAACTTGCGATGGCGAACCAGCTGATGGATGAGCTGTGGGAGGAGCTTCGGAATACCACCGCCGACTGTGATGGTATGTCCTCTGGCCGAAAAAAACAGTTACCTTCTCGAAAAATTATATAAACAAAGTTTGCTGATCTTACCATGTATGTATTTTCAGCCGGGCGTGCGGCCTCCGCCATCGAGATCCGTGATCTGGAGGTCGATCGTGCCCTGTGGAGGGGTCGTACGCAAAAGTCTCCTGCAAGGCGTCGGGCCAATCCCTCGACGCCATTCATGGCTACGCGGTTGGCGGGGCCAATCGGAAGGAAGCGCCGCCCGGCCGACGCCCGAACGTGGAGCAGCGGCGTAGCCGCGGCGGCTGGCGAACTTCATGGAATTCACCCGCCAGCCACTCGCGACACTTTGCCGACACACTCTGGCGGTGGCGCTCCCATTATCCTGAGGTGCGGTTTCAGCGCGTCCGCTAGGGCTACGCACTCGGGACAACGGAGGCGGCTGAGGCCCGAACAACCCGCGCCCGGAGGTTTGACGAGGCGGCGGCGGCACTTGCCGATGAGATGAACCCACTCCTATGAGCCGTTGGAGGTAAAGTCCTGGGTGAAGGTCCCCGAGGCATAGTACTTTGTTTCTTTTGGCCGTGGCAAGAAACAGTTGGAGTGAAAAAACAGTGGAAAAAACACTTACGATTTTAGCCGAGCCACGCCCGGATGTGGGTGGCATTATTAGCTAATACTTTGTTTTTGTTTTGATAATCGTTTTAGCATGCATACGATTATGGCTGATGACGAAATTTAAACCGTAGACAAAAGGGATGTCACCTATGGTAGACTCCAGTCCTAGCCTTAACGTGCCGGTATAGCCGCAACATGGAGACACGATGCTCAGGCATGCTATTGGGCTGTTCGACTACGCTAAGGAGTCATCTGCCAGTCGTCAGTCTATGCGGGGAGTACACCAGTCACGCATACTGCGAAACGACCAAGTACAGAGACGGTTCTAGGGGGTCCAGTGACTTTAGAGTGTGGTCGAGCATGGAAATGAATTGTTTAGTTCGATCAAAAGAAAGTATAACCATGTCAACATACTCAAATAGACTTTATTAATCATGCGACAGCAGAAGGTAAAGAAAAACGATACAAGCGGGCTTACAGAGTCCCCGAGTTACGGGAAAAATCGTCGCAGGTGCTCGATGTTCCAGGAGTTAGGGATGTCGATATCTTCCATGGTCGTCAACCGGTAAGCCCCTGGCCGGGTGACCTCCTTAACTTTGAAGGGACCTTCCCAATGCGATCCCAGCTTGTGAACACTCTTCTGCTTCCTTCGAAGGACCAGGTCGCCAACCGCAAAGGCTCTTTCGCGCACATTGCGGTTGTAATATCGTCAAACGCCCTCGAGGTATTTAGCATTCCGCGTGCAACATTGCAAGCGGGTTTCCTCGAGTGCGACAAGCTCATCTTCTCGGGTTGCGTCTGATACTTCTTCATTATAATTCTCTACCCGGGGAGAGCGAAAGGCGATATCGGCCGGGAGGACTGCTTCGGATCCAAACACCATGAAGTATGGAGATACGCCTGTGCTGCGACTAGGCTGGGTACGGAGTCCCCAGACGACGGCAGGCAGCTCTTTGAGCCAGCGACCAGGGTATTTCCCGTCTGGTCGGAAGAGTCGCTTCCGCAATGCCTCTAATATCATGCCGTTTGCTCGCTCGGCCTGCCCGTTGGCACGAGGGTGGGCGACAGACACATATTTCACCGGATGCCTTTGTCTTTGCAGAAATCCCAAAAGTGGCTGCCGGTGAAGGTCTTTACCAAGATCTGTGATAATGGAATTTGGGATGCCAAAACAATGGATCACCTCATCTAGCATCTCGACGGCCTTATGCTGATTGGCATCGACCAACGGGAGGTACTCAATCCACTTGGAGAACTTGTCGACCATGACGAAAATCCACTTGAAACCACCGGCGGTGCTTTGAAAGGCCCTATGGCGTCAAGTCCCCAACACGAGAAAGGCCATGCTGCCGGTATAGTCTGGAGCTCATGTGCTGGTACGTGTGTCTGCTTCGCGAAGAATTGACAGTTCGTGCAATGGCGTACCAGGTGTTCTGCATCGGCAACCGCTGTCGGCCAGTAAAATCCTGCGCAGAAAGCCTTGCCGACCAGAGTACGAGAGGCCGCATGATTGCCGCAGATCCCGCCATGGCTTTCGTCGAGCAGCTTTATACCATCTTCCTCGGAGATGCACTTCTGCAGGACCCGGTCTCCTAGACTCTTCCGCATAAGGAAACCGCCGACTAGGGCATAATTCTTGCTTCGGGATGAGACGCTCTTGCTCGTTCTATCTTCGGGGGCGAGCTTCCTGCAGATATTTGATTATCGGGACCCGCCGGTCTTCATCGGCGGTATTGGATAATGTGGCGACAATGTGATCGGTGTCTCAAAGTGGAGGCCCCTAGCGAGGATCACTGATGGTTGGTTTCCAAAGATCATCGACGAAGACGCCTGCCGGTATCTTTGCCCGAAAGGAACCGAGCTTAGAAAGTTCGTCGGCGGCTTGGTTGTGATCCCGAACCACGTGATCGAAACGAGGCCATAGAACTTGCCTTCCAACTTTCTTATAGCTGCCACATACACATCCATCTTCTCGCTCTTGCAATCCCAATCTTTGTTGACTTGCTTTATTACCAACGCCGAGTCCCCGAATACCTGCAGTCTGCGAATCCCAAGGCTGGACGGCGATACGGAGGCCGTGAAGGGCTGCCTCATATTCTCACAGGCATTGTTAGACGCCGGAAGTGGATCCGCAAGACATACCGTAGCGTATCCCTAGAGGGCGATATGATGTAGACGCCGGCCCCGGCCCATCGATGTTGAGCGAGCCGTCGAAGTACATTGTCCAAATTCTCGACTCGGCGGTGTCTTCGAGGGAGTCTCGGATCCTTCCACTTTCATGACGAAATCTGCCAATGCTTGTGACTTGATTGTACTCCTGTTCTTGTACTCAATAGTAAACGGTGAGCTCGATCGCCCACTTGCATATTAAGCCCATTGGCATCCTTGTTGCGCAAAGACGTCGCCCAATGGGTAATCCAATACCACGGTGATCGGGTGAAGGTCGAAGTAATGCCGTAGTTTTCGGGACGTAATCAAAATCACATAGAGCAACTTTTGAATATGCAAGTACCTTTGTTTGGAATCGTTAAGTACCTCGCTAATGAAGTAGACCGGCCGTTGGATGGGGTATACGTGCCCTTCCTCCGCGCGCTCGACAACCAGGGCAGTGCTAACTACCCGGTTGGTCATTGCGATGTAGAGCAGTATCTCCTCCTCGTCGTTCGGGGCCACCAACACCGGTGGTGTGGTAAGAAACTTCTTGAAGTTGTTGAAGGCCCCTTGAGCCTCGTTGGTCCACCTGAAAGCTTCTCCTGTGCGAAGGAGTTTGAAGAAAGGCAGTCCCTTTTCACCGAGCCGTGTGACGAAACGACTCAAGGCCGCCATGCATCCAGTCAGCTTCTGGACATCTTTAATGTTTTGGGGGCGGTTTCATACGCATGATAGCGCTGATTTTTTCGGGTTTGGCTCAATGCCTCGCCCTTCGCGATGTTGCCGAGCAAGTTGCTTGGAGGGGCGCCAAAAACACACTTTCCCGGTTTAGTTTCCACGGTACTCGTTTAGTTTAGCGAACACCCTTGTCAGATCGTCGACCAGGGAAAGGGCGTTCTGGGTCTTCACCACGACATCGTCGACATAAGCCTGAGCGAGATCGGGGATAAGATTCCCTAAGCAGCCCTGTATAGCCCGCTGGTAGGTAGCTCCGGCGTTCTTTAACCCGAACGACATGGTGTTGTAGCAGTAGGCGCCGAACGGAGTAATGAAGGAAGTCTTCTCCTGATCTTTGACCGCAAGGGCGATCTGATGATAGCCCGAGTAGCAGTCCAGGAAGCTAAGTAGCTCGCAACCTGCGCTAGAGTCGACAACCTGATCAATACGTGGGAGACCGAAAGGGTCTTTAGGGCAAGCCCTATTGAGATCGGTATAATCAACACACATCCTCCATTCCTGATTCTTCTTTTTTACAAGGACCGGATTAGCTATCCAGTCAGGATGATACACTTCGCGAATAAAACCAGCAGCTAGGAGCCTAGTTACTTCTGCTTTAATAGCAGCTGATTTTACTTTATTAAAACGACGCATTTTCTGGACGATCAGCCGGGCAGTCGGTTTGACATGTAGGCGGTGCTCGATCCGGCTCCGAGGTACTCCGGGCATGTTCGCGGGTTTCCACGCGAAGATGCTCACGTTTTCCCTCAGGAACCGGATGAGCGCGTCTTCCTATTTGGGGTCAAGGTTGGCGCCTATCTTGATCATCTTGGGCGCGCGCCCTCCACCAGCTGGATATCTTTGGTATCCGACGGCTTAGTGGTCTTCTTCGTCCGCTCCTCCTCCGGGTATCTTAAGGGTCGAGGGGTTCAGCTTCTTAGCGTTCTTGATAACCTCTTCTGTCGTATCGACGGAGGATGAACTCCCGCTTGTCAAGGCCCTCCTTCTCGCGAGCGTAGGCCATGTATGCGTTGGCTCGCATGTAAGGACCCCCTTCTCCGTGGGGATCTTGAGGATGAGGTAGCCATAGTGTGGGACCGCCATAAGCCTGGTGAGTCCAGGCCGCCCAATAATGGCGTGGTACGATGACTCGAAGTCGGCGACGATGAAGTTCATGTACTGAATGCGATGATGCTTGGCGTTGCCGAACTGCACGCGGAGCGTAACCTGCCCGAGAGGGACTGATGACTCCCCGGGCAGGATTCCCCAGAACGGGTGGTCGTATGGCTTGAGGTCGTCCTTTGTGATGTCCAGAGCTTTCATCGAGTTCAGGAACAGCATGTTGAGCGCACTCCCTCCGTCGATGAGGACCTTCTCGAACCGCAGACGCCCGATCACCGGATCCAGGACGAGTGGGAATCGCCCGGGGTATGGGTTGTTGCACCACTCGTCGTCGCGGCTGAAGGTTATGACCCGCTCGGAAAAAGTAGGCCATATCGGGTCCGTGACCCCCTCGCTGAAGTCTTTGACGGTCAGGACATTGCGGGCGGAGATCTTGCGATCCCGTCCTACCTCGCAACCGTAGTGGCCGCCCATGATCATGTGGATGACACCATCTTCGCCGCGGTAGCGGTGCCTGGGATCGGCGTCATCGTTTGGGTCCTCTTCCTGGTTGTTACGGGCAACCTTAGGCGCTTCTTTCGGCTGCTCGTCGGTGATCTTGAGCTTCTTGTGCTCGCTTTCGTACTCGGCATTAAAGTGCCGACATTCTGCCAGACTATGATTCAAGTCTGGGTGTCGGGGACACTTGCCTTGCAGGAGCTTCTTGATCGGATCTTGCCAGTTGAGCATCTTCTTCTTGCCGCCCGCTTTGACGTTATTGACGCCTCCTCCCCAATGGTTCCGATCACGACGGCGCTCGCGATAGTTGCCGCGACCTTCTTCCCGGCGACTTACGTCGCGGGAGTCATCAAGGCGGCGGTTATCGTGACGCTCGTCGCGTCGCTTATCATCGCGGGGGGCATCACGCCGGGGGGAATACTCTCGGCAGGCAGAGTAGCCGTAATCCTTATGGAAGACGTACTCGGCCTCATCTTGCCCAAATAACCTCTGCACCACATCTAGCGGTTTATACATGGTTGTGATTTTGGACACAATGGAGCTTCTTCCGTAGTTCTTGGGCTATGGCGTTACTTGTGGAGACAAGGCCCTTGGTGAATGCGCCGACGCGCACTCCTGCGTCGGTGATATCCGGGGATGGTCGGGCGCACCTCGAGAAGCGGCGGATGTACTCCCGAGTGGCTCATTGCGGCCGGGCGCAACGCTCTCGTCGTCGTACTTTGTACCCGATTGCTTGCACGCGGGACTTGTAGGTGCTAATGAAGATCTCCTTGACGTCATTCCACGTCGCGCGCAGCCTTCCTTCGAGGGAGGGCCAGGAGCCAACGATTGGCCACCTGTCGAGGCTGATCGGAAAAGTAGTTTGCCATGACATCCTCCCGCCTCCCGCCCGATCGATTGTGATCTCGTAAATCATGACCCGGGCCTCGGGATCTTGGTCGCGGAGTACTTCGAGAGGGCGTTAGTGCCTTTGAAGCCCGTGAGGCCATTGGACCCGGCGGAGATCCGGGTGGTAGGGCCGGATCGTAGTGATCGTGAGGTTCCCGTTGGGTTCCGTCACAAAGATGTTGTATTCCTCACGTCGGCGGATCTCGGCGTCCTCGCGAGCCTGCTGGCTAGCGGTGATGCGGTAGCGGGCGTCTCGAGCCATGTCGATGGTGCTACGGAGGTCGGGGGGACGCCGGTTTGCATCCTGGCCGGGACACCGGGGTGGTTGACCACCCGCGCCACCGGCCGGAAACACTGCGCTCCGCCCAAGCCTCCCGACCGACCTTCGGCCTGCAATTTGCCCCGCTGGTCGAGCTGCGCGGGGGACAGCGTTGTCGCGACGCTGGGACTGATTCGCCCCTCTTGGCATGGAGAATGCCTCTTCCTCGCCTTGGTTGACGCGACTCCTCTGGCGGTGGCGCCGACGGGATGACCGGCGTGAGGGCGCAGACGAACCCGAGACTGGGTTGAGCTGGGCGTGGGTGGCGTAGACGTACCCACGGACCTCATCGATAGTAACGTTCTCCCCCATGGCGTGAGTCGCGGCCGCGGTGATGTTTTGCTCCGGTGTCTTGTGAACCGGGATACCGGCTACACTGTCGAACTGAGCTTGTAGATTCCGGGCGAGTCGGGCGGCTGCAGCCGATGTCCCCGGCTGAGCCTAAGTAGCAGCATCCTGCTCCGCCTGTCGGCGACGTGCACGATCGGTGTTACGCTCTTCGCGAGTAATGCGTTGTTCTTCAGTTTCCCCCTCCAGGGGCGCCGAGTCGTTGCTGACGAAGACCCCTCCGCCACAGATCTCCCAGGGAGCGGTACCCTGGTCGAACAGCGGGGAGTCGTAGCCGATGTCCAGCTCCATCGGGTCCTAGAGGATGGTGGTAGTGGCGTCGGATGAAGACAAGGAGGCGGTGCGGCCGTCACGGAGCTCGGTGCCCTCCTCCTCCCCCTCCAGGATCGAAGAGAGCTTGGCCATGCAGATGTGGTCGCGCGTTGTTGACGGGGCACCTTCATGGTATGTTGGTGTGTCGATGAAGTCGTAGGGTCCAGGACGGTCCTCCGACCAGTCCCAGAGTCCAAGCGCCTGGTCGCCGCTGCGCGAGGATGGCGAGAAGCGGACAACCCGCCCTTCGGGGGTAGCGGTGACGACCAGACCTTGGCCAAGGGAAGAGCCCTCGACCAGATCTGTTTCTCCTCGAAGGTGTGTCGGGCAGCCCATGTTGTAGTCGATGTTGTCCCTGTTGGCAGAAAGCGATGTAGTAGAGTCAACCAAAGGGGAAGACTCACCCATACCGATCTGGAGCCCGCCAAAGTCGCCGAGTAGATTGTCGACGTCATGGACGAAGCGCCGAGTGTATGGTATGAATGGGTGGGTGAGCCTGGTCGGGAGTCCGAGCGGCCCCGGCTCCGGAGTCGGAGTCGGTGCTGGTGCTGTTGAAGCAGATGCCGACGCAGATTGGATCTGAGCCGGCGCAGAGTTGTTGACGCCGGAGACAGCGCCATTGTTCCAGACGAGCGTCCCAAACTGGATGTCCTCCATCGGGTCGACCGCCATGGATTCAGGGAAGATCACCATCTTATTAGCCATGGCGTCTTCGTGCACACCCCCCTACCGCGCCAAGCAACCGCCGTCGGTTTATCGGCGATAGTCTAGCAGGGGTATGCCCGGCTAGTAGATTGAGCGGTAGAGGTGCGCTAGATGGCTAACAAGACGTTAAGCAGAACGAGCAAAGGACAAAACACACGGGTTTTACCCAGGTTTGGCCGCCTTGATGGCGTAAAACCTACGTCCTGCTTAGTTTGTATTGATTGATTGAGAATATCGTGTCCCTCGGGGTGGGGGATCCCTGCTCACCTTATATAGTCCGGGGAGCAGGGTTACAGGTCGGATCCGGTCCGACAAGATCTATCCTGATCGGTTACAAATAGGAAAGTATGTAGTGATTACGATAGAGCTATACTAGGAAACTATCTTGGCGACCAAGTTTAGGCCACGATCCCCGATAATTGCGGTCTTCTAGCGCCAAGGGCTTCAATCCGTCGTCCTGAGCCGGCCCGAAAGGCCCAGCCCGAAATGACCCGTGAGGGGATAGGGGTTTATCCCCCCACAGGCGGCGACTTGGATCGATTTGTCCTGCCAGAAGGTTTTACACAAGGAGGCGAGGTCAGAACATGAACCAGGGCAAGGAAAACGGGAAAGAAAACGGGCGGCGATGAGTTTCCCGTGGCGGCGGCCATGGCGGCGGTGACGCGCCACGACACGGCGGCGATGCGTCGTTCCGGTGTTCTAGGGCCATGAGCGACTCAACGAGCTAGGGAACTACCTCCAGGACTTCAAGGCGAACATGGCACGCTTGATGGCGGGACAAGAAGAGGTCGGGGATGCGCTGGCGACGGAGGACCGTGAGGTCGCCGGCGTTCCAGCCGACGGCGGCGGAGAAAGTGGCGGACTTGGCCCGTTTTTCTTGCTCGATTCGACGCGCTGGTGGTGTTAGGGGACGGAGGAGGTCAAGGCGATGCTGTGGGCGAGCTGGGATGGACGGGGACGCCGTGGGGATGGTGCTCGACACCCCCGCGGGGCGATGGTGGCCGCGGCTCTTTGTTCTTCTTGCTCCCTGGCTTGGGCGAGAAGGGAAGGGAAGGCAGGGGGCGGCTTGGCGTGCAAGGGACGCGGTTCCCTCTTCTAAGACGGCACGGGCGCGGACAGAGGGCAGGAGGATCGAGCCACGCGGCACGGGGCAGCCGAACGGATGTCAGGGTGGCCGGCCGGATCTTTAGTGACGGCAAAAATGAAAGCGTCTCTAATGACGTGATCCTAAACCCTAATCGACCTGTTTTGCCTTGTGCGTCAAGATTCGTGTAGAATTAGCAAAAACTCTAATTGAACAAAATGTTCCTCATGAAATTCCAAGTGTTTCATGTATAGAAAGTTTTGTCTAGTTTGGCTTGGATTTGAAACAACGATTGGTCAAAGATAACCTACTCCGGGGTCAAAGTAAACCCTAATTTGCATTCAAATCACACAAACTTTGACTTTTCGAACATGCTCCACTCAAAAACATGCAACAAGCCTATGACATCTTATATTCTACATGAAATTAGCTACACATTTCATTCAAGGAACACACACATGCAAAACCTCTAGCTATGACTTTTGAGCGAAAGAAGATAAATTGCTTTCAAAGTCAAACAAGGTCAAACCAAGTCAAACTACTCTAATTAAACATGATTAGCAAACATGACCAACATCAACCTTGCTCTAACACATCCTATAAACATCACTAAGAATAAATAAACATTAAACAACTAATTATGAAAGCATTTCATGCATAAAATGACATGACAAGCATAATCAAGCAAATTGAATGCATTTAAACATACAAATGACATGTATCATTTCATGTGCGAGGAATGCATGTGACTAAATGATGATTATGCTCATGAAATACAGATGCTAATGACATGCTTAAAACCAGGGTGTTACACTATCTTTCCTCTAAGTAAGCCCTTTCATAAAGATTGTTTTGAGAGAAGCGCATTGGCACGCTTGATCTGCGTTTTTTCGGATAAATAAATTGGTATACATGATTGCATAAGATTTATTAGTCTCACGTATATGTTCATTGATCATAAACAATTTTTTATCTCCCCTTCTACTTTTCCATTGACTGATTTAAACATTGTTCACTTGCATATTGTTGCATTGTGTGGGCACCTGCTACATAGAGGCGATGTGTAAATAAGTCCAGTTCAGTCCTTAAACTTACTTTCTTACATATCTATCTACACTCTCGCAGAGTCGCAGTTAGCACGGGCAGCGTTTTTGTGCTGGTTGCAAGTTAGGTTGTCACAACAACAATTCCAGCTTGTTGAGTGTAGTTCCGTATGTTTGTGCTAGAAAGGTAGCTTTCATGTCTGTTTTTATTTCTATTCCTTAATGTTTTTTCCATTTTGGTAATTTTTAAGGAAGAGTATTTAGACGTATCGATTTTGGAATGTTTTTGCTAGCTTTCTTTAGTTCAGCAAAATTGAGATGTCCAAACCATTAATTTTGTTGTAGCGTCTAACTGTAGCCTTAACATGGGTTGTGAATTCTTGATTGTAACAAATTTTGGTTTTCCTCTATTGTTTTGCATATGAGGGGGCTGTCATCCTTGCTATGAAGCATGCAAAAGCAATGGCCCGGAAAGCCACTAGTGTATGGAATTGGCACCCTGTTCGTCATGCCACTGAGGACATTGTTTGGAGTAGGTTGTGTTTTTGGTGGAGGACAGTTCCTCTTCAACATGGCCAGCATCTCGTCATCGCTGCAAATTGAACTTGTAACCGGTGCGAAATACCCCGTTTTACGTATCGACATGGTGATGCTCTTTTTAAATCAGTTGTGATGAGTTTCTTACAATCGGATGCCATTGCTTTGCGAAAAGAAGAGTAAATTTCATCTGGCGGTCCTCAAACTTGTCCCGAGATTTCAATTAGGTCCCTACCGGTACTTTGAAAACGCAGAAGCGCAGCACTCAACTTGTATTATTGTGTCAATCCGGTCCAAATTAGCTCAGGGAGCCTGACGATGCCGATGTGGCATCCGGTGCCTACCGTGCGCTTTCCCCACTCGGTTGCAAATATCACGAAAACCCCCTTATGAATCTCGCCTCACCTATTCCGTCCCCACCGCTTCTTCCCCGCGATAGCCCCGACGAGGCGACGCGGCGCTGCCTTCACCGGTGGGGGGCGGTAGTGGTGGCGGGCGACTTCGATTCGTCCCGTCCCACTCCCCAATGGCTCCGCATCGTCGAAAGGAAGGGGATCCGCCACCCGAGTTCGGTGAGTTCGTCCTCCTCGCTGCATTCCCTACTGTTAGGGTTAGGTTTGCCGGTCTGGTTTAGGCACGGAGTCGCGGCGCTTTTACGTGACGGCGGTGCAGGCATGGAGGCCTGCGTGCTGCGTGACATCCCCGCATCGCCGCCGCCCGGCCATGGCCCCTCGCGTGCACCACCGTCCGCCCGTGCTTGCGGCTGTGAATGGGAAGGCGCATGATAGCGCTCCCGGGCCTCGAGAGAAAAAGCGACAAGCGGGCCGGGGAGTGCACCTGGGCCACGTGTGCATCGGCGGCAAAAGCTGCAGGCTAGGCGCAGCAAGCGGCCAAAAAATGAACGCAAATGAGTTCACCTGTTTGCCTTTTCTTTTTCCTTTTTTTTTTTTTTGTTACTAAATGCAAATGAGTTCACCAACGCACCTATCTCTTTCTAATAAAGCTTAACCAAATGTATTGATGTTGATGATTTGGTATTACAGAGGTCTTGACGGCACTTTCGGATTTTAGTAGAAATTCATCATGGCGGTGTTTTACGTGGAATTGGAATCAACCAAACTTATGTCAATGAGAAAGTGGACTGGTTTGACAATATGGATGTAGATTTATGGTGTTACTTTTGGGTTGTGGATTTTGTTACCAAACTTGGCTATGACATGTCTTCTCCCAACTTGAAAGTGCACCTTTGGTTGTTGCCCGGCAAAGACATTTGTGATGGTTTAAGGATTATATCCCGTGATGGGGACACGTAGTAATGAGGCAATTTCTTTGGCAAGATGAAGAACTTTATTCTGTACATTGATCATCACTACCAAGGTTTGCCACCAAAGATATGTATAAAGACTTGCCAGGGGCGAGATGAAGTAGATTTGGATGATGGTGGCTTTGGTGCTGAATTTAATCGGGGCGATTGGAACCGATGATAGTGAAGAAGATCCGGACTATGTGGGCGGTGAAAATGAGATAGAAGATGGTGATGATGATTTGTTCATGGATAATCTAGGAAGAACAACCTAGTAGGACAAAGTGAAGAAGAGCAAGAAGGCAAGCGTGAGGAAGTAGGCTGCGAGAATTCCATAGTAGTGGTGAATGATGCCCCCGAGGACGCGAAAGGTGATACAACTGAAGAAGAAGAGTTGGAACTGCCTGATGATAGTGACGCAGAAGCTGGAGTCAGATTGAAATTTAAGAGCTTTATGCCGGAAGATCTCAACAATCCAATATTCAAGCTTGGTATGTCGTTTCCTTCAATTGAGATATTGAGGAAGGCTGTGACTGAGTACAGCCTGAGACATAGGGTGGATCTAAAAATGCCAAGGAATGACAAGAAAAGGGTAAATGCTCATTGTGAGCTCGGTTTGAGGCCAGGTAACAGAACAACTGCACCTGTTGATGTCTACAATGTCAATGATAGCCCAGTGCAAGAACCTGTGATTACCCGTAGAAGCCTCTATTCACTAATACAAGCAACCATATTTTCTATTAGATTTCACTAATTCATTATCATGCGAGAACATAGTGCACCACAAGGCATGCGGTGAAGATTTTGGGGACCTTATGTGGTCACAAATGCTTGATGAGGTGACTCATGTTCAACTCAATTAAATAGCATCAACAAATTCTTTTACATGTGTTTATGTGTTTAATAATCATTGTAACACCAACATGTAGGCATTAATTGCTAGTATGCGCTTGTGACACTAATCATGGGCCTTTACTTAGGACTGCTCCTTCATTGCAAGCAACCAACCTGTACTAAGACACCTGCTCCTCTCACAACCGCAACTAAAAGGGCAAAGTTCTTGCCAAGCGTAAACCAATTACAAGGAACCGCAAGGAACAGATGCGATAAAAGAAGACCAAGGCATCTGGGAAGAGCACCAAGGCAACACGACCACACACACCACCTGAGTGACTTGATGGATGAAGTGTGTGAAAGGTAGCTTTTGGATGTACATATGGTGACCACTTTTGTGAATGAAGATCCGCCTCGACCTCGTTTGTGGATGATGGGAAGGCAACTTTTGTGATGTAATTTGCACCAAAAACAATATGGATGCATACATCTTTTATGCTTTGAGCTGTAGGCACAACTAGAAATTAGCTCGGCACCTCACTATATGATGTAAGATATGTGCAGCCCAAAAAACTGTATGGCTGCTAGTGTCTCAAATGCAATTTCAGCTATTGTCTATTAATTAGCGGCATTGTGACTGCATTATGTTTTAATATTAGTCTACTAGATGACAAGTTTGTCTATGAATTATGTGAATATATTCTCATGTCAACTTTGTGTAACATTTGAGAGAGAGACAACAAGAGAAGACGGTAAGAGAAGAGAGTGAGAATGGGAAGAGGAGGGGTTTTTCTCGCATATTTCCAAGGGACCGGGAGGGGGGTGGAACGTGGCTCTGATACGCTTTGGTCGAAGCTAGACATGCCACATCGGCATTCTAGTACCCACGAATCAACTTTGGACCGGATTGACACAATAAAGCAAGTTGAGTGCTGTGCTTCTGCGTTTTCAAAGTACCGGGACCTAATTGAAATCTCGTGACAAGTTTGAGGACCGCCAGTGAAATTTACTCAAGAAAATACAAGCTCAACAAAGGTGCTGGAGATAATTCTTGGATCAATTTGTGTTTCTAGATGACACCGTAGCGTTAGCACGGGCAATATACTAGTTATAAGTAGTTCTAGTATAGATTTATTATGTGCCATATGAATGTTGTCTTACAGTCCTTCCTTTGGGAAAATATAAATTATGATACCTGGAATACTCTTGGTGAAGTGCTACAATGATATAGAGTTTATTTTCAGATTTATATCTATGCGCTTGCGGATATAAAGATTAGTTTATATGTGACAAAGTAAGTGTAGATTTATTTTATATACTAAGTGTTTCTAGGCGCTGTTGCTTGAGTTAGGTTTTTACCTACCTTTTAGCAATGATGTTTAGAAATACCAACAAGTATTTCTCGGCGCCATTGCGGGAAGAAAAGAGTAAATATGGCTCTAGAATAAAACTTATAAATAAAGCATAACCTTTGCTTTAGCAGGATTACCCTTGTTTTTCTTTTTATTTATTTTAGGTAAGATCGTATTTAGTTGTGGATCATCAATTTATTATCAATCAGATCCGAAGAAGAAGATTTAAAGTCATCATATTGAAGATATGGCAAACAAGAATTTGCATGAATTCTCAGCTCCTAGCATCAAAAATATTAGGTGTTGGGCGGACATTGAACATTAAGAAAGACTTTGAGTTGAAGCCAAGCCTCATCAACCTGGACAATTGTCACGCCTGGTTTTCCAAAGAAGACCAGACTCGCCATATGTGTGCCTAGGAAGTCCACACATATAACATAAAAACAGATAAATATCGAAAACAATGCTTTAAAAGCGTAAATATAACTAAACAAACACTCACAATTTATCGAGTAACGCGGAACGGTCGCTAAACTTCTCGGGCTCCATTATCTCCAGGGACAGTTGACTGGGGGCTCCGTATGCCAAGAACTAGTATCTTCATCCATGTGACTTTTGCCAACAGACTGAGGTGGGGGAAATTGCAAGAGTGAGTCCATGTCGAACTCAGCAAATATAGCAAGGCAATATCTTATCCATATACCATGATCATTATAACATAATAATGTGGAGCATAAACGATAAATTATGGACTGTTAAACAAACATAGGTCATCATCTTTAATGCAAAGGCTCCAAGACCGCTCATGACCGTGAGCACGGCTGATATACCAGTTTTACTGCGTGCGAGGTGTACACTTTCACCGTGAGCCGTGAATTGCCCTACGTCTGAGGTCCGTCGACCTCTTGACCCACTACCGAGGTAGATCTGCAGGGTTCACTATGAAGTCTTTCAAAGGTTCATCTAACATGCTAGGGCCGCTAGGTATCTTCCGTCGGTCCGTGTGACACACCGCAGCGATCCACGGTGCCCAAGCGGTTCCGTGTGATACAACCCTCCACGGGGATCCACAGTGCATTTTACCCTAACGCCTTTCAAGTAACCACTAACAAGTTAAACAAGGTCCTCATACTGAACTAAAACCAGAGCCCATTAGCCCTCCACGGTTATACTTGTTTTCCCCGAGAGACGCTAATACGCACAATTCCACATGTTGCTAAACAATTCATATTTAACGTTCATTGCATAAACATTAATCAAGTCATATGATCATGATTTAAAAACTAACATATCCCAAAACTATACTTGCCTCAAATAGTGTTGAAACTTGTCCACTTTCCTTCTGGATCATCCTTGTATAGCCTCTTCTAACGATCGCAACAATCATCACAAGCACCTGAACACAACCCTAGAAACAGTACACCAATCATTACAAAAATAATCTATAAAAGGTTTGAAAGCGTCATTTACTTGTTCTACGATCGTGTGCGCATAAGCTAACCAAAACAAGAGGCATGATTAAAAGGTGTGAGAGTTGAAAAGTATAGATGGAAGGGAATTGATTTATGTGAACAAGGTGGATTTCAGACTAGAAGAAACATATTGTGACAAAAGGACATGATATTTGGATCACCGGATAGCTAAGGAGCAAGATGGCAAACAAAGGCATTCTTGCAGATTTTGGCATGGTAGGAGCAGCGGCATAGCGATGCTTATAACTCTAATGTTATGGTGCATATGGCCAAGAAAACTTGTAGATATGTGTGTGACTTTATGGTATACATTGTGGTCGAATGGCATGACTATTGCTGCAGAGATTCAATGGGAACGTGCATGCCAACCAACATCAGCGTGGCTGAGGGACAGCAGGGACAGCGAGCGCAACATAGGGATATATCTCTTTCATATTTGATGATATGGCCATGAAACCTTGTAGAGGCATGTGCAACTATATATATGATATTATGTCCAAAGGATTCATCATATGGTTTGATGGTCAACGGGGAACGAGGTTGTAAAAAATAGGATGGGTTGCTGTTTGGACAGGAGTGGTAGCAGACACTTCGGCTTTGATACCTTGGCCATAGGGGATTGGAGAGCCAAACAAACTATCAGGATCATGTTCAATAATGTTATGGACATGCAGGTTCAAGGGCTTGATGATTTGGTCAGTGGATTAGCGGGGAATGCCAAAAGCACACAGAGCTGAAATCTGTCAAGGCAGCAGGAACAGCAGGCACGGTGATGACAATATCTCTGATTTCACAACTTATATGGCAAAACCCTTTTATAGAGATGTGTTCAAGGATGTTATCCACAACTGAACCAAAGGGTTTGATGATCCAAGCCACAAAACAGCGAGGAACGCCGATTCCGTAAACAAGAACAACTCTGGCCGCGAGGACAGCAACGCATACAACCAGTAACTTTGCTGGGGATCAACCATACATCATCTAAGGATCATGATATGCAGCGAGGAATAGGAAAAGAAGATGGGGAATATCATGGAGTGTTCTCACCATGGGGAATTACTTGGTGGAGGGAAGAGACGCATCAACAACAGCCAATGTTGACGATGCGATGCGACGGGGCTTCCTTCTCGTGTTTCGGCTGATCGGGGCGGCCATGGGGGAGTAGGAGGAGGTGTAGGGCGTCCCACCTCTGTTCTTGACATGGGTAACTGAAGGGGGAGGCATGAGGGGCTGAGGAGGTGTATCTATGAAGGGGAAGAGATGGGAGATGAAGAGGTGGGAAGGCAAAGAGTCTTGGCTTGATATTTTGTTGTATTGGTTGATATTTTTGTGCAATATTGAGGGGGCTGCAAGGGGTGACGTGGGAGAGGGGAGAGGAAGAGTTAGAGGTCTGATTAGGCTTCATTTTGGATCACAAATGAGAGGAGGATGGTTGGGCTTTGACCAATGGCAAGAGCCAAGACACGGTTTGGACCCGATTCGACACGAAGCGAGGATAGAGTGATATATAGGGCCGGCTGCTTGTTCTCGTTTTGATTTGTGGATTTGATCAAGAATATAATTAGAGGGGGAGAATTTATGAGGATGTTTCCCAAAGAGAGGAAAGAAGGGAAAGTCAAAATCAATATTAACTTGGGTGCATGACATGCGATTAGTTTGACTTGAGCAAGTGATTATTTAAGTTTGGGAGAGAGAAGCGGTACCATGATTGATCATGTAGCATAGATTTTGGGATTTGGAGAAGACTCAAACATAAGGGATCATAGGCTCAATGTAAGGACATAAAAGAAATGATAAAAGAGAGCAACTTAGGATATGACTAGTTAGAGTGTGTGACAAAATGAAAGTTTGAAAACCCCATCAAAGCTTTTGGTCAAAACCACACAATACAAAAATACATATGCAGCGGCATGAGTGCACAAACATGTATCTAGGCCTTATATTTCATTTTATTTCTCAAAATTTATTATTTACCTAAATTACGATGCTCACAAAATTCATAAATAAATCAATTTAACCTATTTTCAAAAATTGCAGAATTTGGGGTGTTACAACAATA
>JADLZK010002723.1:0-61445 GCA_015847255.1 Hyparrhenia diplandra | reverse complement strand
ATAAAATGGGCTATAAAGAAAAACCACCACACACGCGGGTGAAATAAAGGAAAAGATTTTGACTAAACATAGCCAATGTGTCTCTTTGAAAGCCATCCATTGGATCCAAGAAATCAAGAGTCAGCCGTTTCTAGATATGAAGCCACAAAGGTCATTTGGTCTTGCAGATCTTCATGCCTTTATAGTTTTGCCCATTGACGAAGCCAATACGCTCCTCGAAATAGGACCCGCAAAAGAGTTTTTGATCTACATTTGTCAAAAACCACCTCATTCCCCGGTTAGCCATATTGCCCAAAAAGAGCAAAGAAATTGCAGTTAATAACAATGTATTATACTTTTTGTTACCCATTTTGGACCAAATATGAAACATATCATATGTGTTTAAAGGTGCGGCAATTCCAAAAAGTATATGAATAGAGCGCCAAAGAAACTTAGCATTAGAACATTGAAAAAAGAGGTGTTGAATCGATTCTAAGGAATGACAAAAAGAACAGCTAATATCCCCATGCCAATTCCTCCTTGCCAAATTATCTTTGGTTAAGATAACGCCTCGTTTTAAATACCACATAAAAAAACTTTGATTTTCATGGGTAATTTTGTTTGTCAAATATCCCGTGACACTCTAACACCATTATTAATTAACGCAAAGATACATAGACTTGATCAAAGATATCTGAGGCTTTTAAGCCCCAAACAAACACATCTCTTTTCTCGTATAAGTTAACTTGTTGTATGGAAAGCATTATACGGTTCCAATTGATCATGTTTGCTCCCACTAAATTTCTTCTAAAAGAAATATTTGGTATAGGAGTGTTAATGATATTAGCTACTATGTCCTGCTTCCTCCTTACAATATTAAATAACGCAGGGAATTTATCTTTGAGTGGTTTGTTACCCAGCCAAGTATCTAACCAAAATCTAGTTTGTGTCCCATCTCTTACCTTAAAATGTCCTAATTCCATAAAAGTGTCTTTCACATTCATGAGACTCTTCCAAAAATATGAATCATATGGTTTCTTTGTACAATTCCCTAGTGTTTTATCCTTGATATATTTATTCCTTAAAAGATCTTGCCATAGCCCATCTTCATTTAATAATTTGAATAACCACTTACTAAGCAAACATCTATTTTTATTATGCGGCGATTGAAATGGGATACCGAGAATTATGATGGTATACCTCCGTTCCAAATTGTAGTTCACTTTGGTTTTTTAGATCCATTTCTTTTACTATGTATCTAGACATAGTGTATAACTAGGTGCATAACAAAATCAATGTATCTAGAAAAGCCAAAGTGAACTACAATTTGGAACGGAGGGAGTATTATCTTTTCAGATAAATAAAGTTTCGCCGTAGTAGTAGAATTAAAAAGTAAAATCCTTTTGTTTTAGAGAGACGGCTGGTTTCAACTTTCAGTGAACAGTATCCAGAAAAGGCCTCTCTCGGTCCTTGATTTCAGGCATGTGGACTACAGGAAGACCTGAGGAAAAATAAAATAGCAAAAAATAAGAGCCACGAGATGGTGAAAAAGTATAGGTGTCTCCAAAACACATGAAGATATTCAGAGATGGGCCTCTTAAATGATCCAGCTATACAAATAGGCCCATTTTTAGAGATAGGCCCTAATTACAGTAGGCCTGCCTTAGCAAATCAACACACACCACCTCTAATCATCTGCTCTGCATGGTCCATATAACTAAGAACTGTACTACTCATATACTCCCTCTGGTTCGCCTCAAAAAAAATATATATATACTCCTTCTGGTTTGGTATTAGAAGTCGTTTCGGATAAGATTTGGGCCAAACATTGAGAATATAAATCATCAATAACT
The DNA here is from genome assembly GCA_015847255.1 of Hyparrhenia diplandra. Classification (NCBI taxonomy): domain Eukaryota; kingdom Viridiplantae; phylum Streptophyta; class Magnoliopsida; order Poales; family Poaceae; genus Hyparrhenia; species Hyparrhenia diplandra. The sequence continues at coordinate 59,613 of JADLZK010002723.1, read as the reverse complement.
TTTACGTTGTTGAGTTTGTAAATGTGAAAATTATATGACTAGATTTGTCTCAAAAAATACTTTGATAAAAGTATATATATATATATCACATTTTCATAAATATTTTTATAATAACAAGAAGTCAAATTGTGTTTTGGAGACCGTGTCGCTGTCCTAAACGACTTCTAATACCAAACCGAGGGAGTACACGAATGGACCACCAAAAATCTCATCTCCCTCACCACAACCACTGCACATTGTTGATAAATGTAAAAAGTCGAAGCAAATGAAAGGAAACAAAGATTGATTTTCATAGATGGCATGGTTAGTCTCAAACCACTAAACCAAAGCTCGATCTCCCTTTGACAATCGCTCGTCATTCTCACACATGGGCACATATCTACCATGTGTTTGCAGCTCCACTTGCTTTGTAGTAATGAAATTTTAGTTTGTAGTGACTTAATTAGTATATTCGAATCTTGTGAGAAATAGATGTTGAGTCCTATACCAGTAGTCAAGAATTTAGACCTGGCAGTGATATAATGATCCAGAGTAGTATGACTTAGGTCACCTAGAACTACCTTGGATTTCGTAGGCATTAGCCTCAAAAACTGAAGCTGGGTTTTAGATTTTACAGAGTCAAGATTCTTACTTGGCTGATACGTGCTAAATCTGTTCCAAATTATAGTTTGTTTGACATTTTCAACCCTAACTTTGACCACTTGTCTTATTCAAAATTTGTGCAAAATATCACATCTTTTTGTTGTGGATTGCTTTATTAACAAATGGTCTCTAAGAATGACTTAAATTTGACTATTTTTGCATAATTTTTTTGAATAAGACGAGTGGTCAAATTAGAGGTCAAAAAAGTCAAACAAATTATAATTTGGAATGGAGGAAGTACTTACTTGTATTTTTATTTTTTTATACAAAAACATGTTTAATTTTTTATAGTAATTTTTCTCGAAAGCGAGCTTGTAATTTTTTTATAGTAATTAAAGATGCTCATGAATACACATGCTTAATAATGGGGTGTAATACACTACTACACTCGATATATTTCTGCAATCACATATAAGAGCTTGGTGTTGGCATTCAAAGCTAGCTTGTAAATTCTTATGCTTTATCTTGTGGGCTAGAGTGAGATTGGCTTTGTGCCTTGTAATCTTGATGAGCTGGAGCAATCTAGGCCTTGTTTGTATTCCAGCGATATCGAGCCTCCAAGCTTGGTGTGAAGCAGTATATAGTGAACTTGGTGTGCTGAGGACAACGAGATCCCTTTTTGGTGGGAAACTTCCTAGCGAAAACAATGCTATATATAATAACTGGGACAGTGGGGTGGCATGTGGTGATCCTTTGTATTTTGTGGCATTTGTCTTGGTTTATACGACATTTGTGGATTACTCAACACTGGATAAATAGTGTCACATGTCAGAATTGGGCCAGCCATGGGCGGGCTAAATAGGCCCAAACGGCCACGGCCGCCCCAGGAGGAGGCGCGCGGGCAAGGAGGGGGGGCGGCGCCTCTGCACCGCCGCCGCCACCTTCCCGTTTCTGTCTCCACTTCGTCATCAAGTTAGAATTATCTTAGGACTTTTGGTGTGCAAGGGATATTCCAATTCTATAAGTAAAACCCTTATTAGGAAATAAATAGGATTGCTTGTAAAAGGTATTCCGATCATATAAGTAAACCTTTAGAGAGATTGCTTGGATTACAAGTCCCACTAGTCGGGCTATATAAGTAAGGGGTCTCAGAATCTCTTAGGGAGACAAGCAATAAAGAAATAATCCCGTCTCTCTCTCTCTCTCTCTCTCTCTCTCTCTCCCCCCTCTCGTGCCCGCCCGCCCCGCCCGCCCGCCGCCGCCGGCCCCCCCGCCGCCCCACGCCGCGCCGCCCAAAGCACCACCGCCCGCCGCTCGCCCCTACCACCGCCGCCACCTCCAACCGCCCCCCTAGGGCCGGTGCCGCCGCCACCACCGCCGCCTACGCCATCGCCGCCGACGTGTCACAACCAGCCCAATCTATCCGGCCTGTGACAACCGGTATCCGAGAGACCGAACGATTCCCACCACCGATGGCTTCCGATATGCGCGAGTTCACCAAGGCGTTGAAGGAGCTCCTCGACGACAACTGCGCCAAGATCAGCCGCCGCTTCAATGAGATCGAGACGCGTCTTCGCCGCATGGAGTACCTCTACACCGCCCCGAAGATTCAGCTACCTCCTCTCCGCCCCACGACCACGACGACCACGACGACCACGCTGGAGGAGAATCCAAATGGCAACCACCACCGCCGGCTAGGGCGCCCGGCGCTACCATGGGCGCCACTCCCGCCCCCGACGACGCCATCGACGACGACGACCGACCCTGCTATCCTGGATGAGGGTAGTGACGCCGTTCGTGGTGATGCACCGCCGCCACCGACATCGTCATCGACAACACCGTGGCACTAATCGCTTCTTCCTCTCCACCGACACCGCAACCGCGCGGACTCTCTGGCGGCGAACGATGGCGCCACCCGCGGCGCCCGTCCCAGGTCACCGGACCTACCCCCCTCTCTACGTCGCCCGTCTTGACGTCCCGGAGTATGATGGCAGCGACAACCCCGACCTCCGGATACGCAAGATGGAGCTGCTGTTCGAGCTGAAGGACGACATCGATCCCGAGTTCTACGCCCAGTATGCCGTCTTCCATCTGACAGGTCCTGCTGTAGTCTGGTTCCACAGGCTGTCCCGGCGGAGGCCGTTGGTCAAGTGGGATGCGTTCACCCACTACCTGTGACGCGACTTTGGACCCCCATCATCACCGGCACCACCGGGCAGTTCGCGCCTCTTGCTCCGGAGGGCAAGCTGGATGACTACATCAATGCTTTTGAGGGCTATGCAACTCGCATGGACCTTGAGAGCCAGCTTCACCACGTCCACCTTCGTCGGCGGCTTACGCGACACGCTTCGTACAGTGCTCGAGTGGTTCGAGCCTCGTTCGATAGAGGAGGCTATCGACCTTACTCGCCGCTACGACAACGAGCTGCCGACGCCAGCAGCCCAGGACGTCGGCGACCACTACACCAACAACATTGCCGACGCCGACACCGACATCGACTCGACCCTGGCTGACCAGGCGCCAGGACGGCAGCGCCTGGCCGCTGCCATGGAGGCGATCGACGACCAAACATTGGGCAACCTCCTCACCGAGCTGCACCTGGGTACCTCGCCGAACCAGGAGCTCGACATCATTGCAAGCGCCATCGAGCTTCAAGCAACTACACCGGAGTGGAGCCTCTACAACGACATTGTGAGGTACTTTCACTGCTACTACATCCCTGTAGCTTCGGAGGTCCTCCAAAACCTCCTCTTCGAAAGGGGTGTCCCCCTGCATGGCGTCGCAGTGGGCTTCCACCTCCCGACTCGTCCGTGTGAAGACCAGGCGTTCCCGGCAAGCGTGCTGTTGCTCATGGAGCGCCCGAACGTCAAACTTGACGACGTGATGGTGCTCCTCTTCGATGACAACGGCCAGGAGTTCCTCAGCATCGACAACGTCAGCGTCGACGCGGGGGCGTCACAGCGCCCGGGTTGGGCCGCCCGTGCTGACGGCCAACGACCTCCTCTACGGTCGCCTATTTGACCTCACCTCGTCTCCGGTCGTCTCTACTCGACATGCGTTCTGCAGGCACATCCACGTCCAGGTACACGTGCTGTGCACATACTACTTCCAGCGCCCCCAGCTGCGCGCCAGACATTGGAGTTGTCTGGCATTCTCGACGCCTCGGTGATGAGGCGCGCGTGGATGGATCGTCCCTTTGTGCAGCCCCCGCTGAGCTATAAGTTCAGCATCTACTTCGACAGCCTGCACTTCGACGACAAGGACGCTACGGTCTGCAACGACGCCAACGACAAGTCGGGTCCCCTCATCCTCAGTTATGGACCCAGCGTCGCGACGTCCCCGATCGGCATCGCCTTCACGCCAACCTGGTGGGTTGGGCGGCACATGAACGTGCCGCCTTGTCAAATGGTGGGGAGATGTCACGTGCCAGAATTGGGCCAGCCATGGGCGGGCTAAATAGGCCCAAACGGCCACGACCGGCCAAGGAGGGTGGGCGCGCGGGCAAGGAGGGGGGCTCCTACACCGCCGCCGCCGCCACCACCTTCTCGTTTCCGTCTCCGCTTCGTCATCAAGTTAGGATTATCTTAGGACTTTTGGTGTGCAAGGGATATTCCAATTCTATAAGAAAAACCCTTATTAGGAAATAAATGGGATTGCTTGTAAAAGTTATACCGATCATATAAGGAAACCTTTAGAGAGATTGATTGGATTACAAGTCCCACTAGTCGGGTTATATAAGTAAGGGGTCTCAGTAATCTCTTAGGGAGACAAGCAATAAATAAATAATCTAATGCCTCTCTCTCTCTCTCTCTCTCTCTCTCTCTCTCTCTCTCATTTCGCCGCCGCCGCCACCGCCGCCCGCCGGCACCGCCGCACCGCCGCCCCTTCCTTTCACCGCCGCCACCACCGACCGGCCCCTAAGGCGGGCTGCCGCCTATGAATGGCGAGCTCACGGGGATCTTCTTTAGCTCATTTGGTTGACTCGAGCCTTAGAGATATCATGTTAACCGACTCGTCGCGGGACCTCGGGTTGCCCCGGGATCCTACCCGAAGTCGTTAATCGGCACTTGGGCAAAGAATCGGGGCCACCGTGTCTCTATCATCTTGTTGAAACCGAGTTGGTTTTTCACGGTGACGTCAACCCTTCGAGCTTATTATTCACTCCTTCAAGGATCTTGTCTTGATGGCTCATCTTTTTGGTGAGATTTTCATTAATCTTGGCTTGGCCCGATGCATCAGTCCTTCAATGATGGCCGTCCGGGTTATAGTTAGAGTTGTACCCCCGGTTGTCTTGGAATGGTGGCTCGGGCTCGGTTGTTCCAGCCTTTTGCCGAGGTTGGCGATACCCGTTCTTTGTTGTTGATGAATGCAGCTTCTTCACGGGTCTCAGGGCAGTTATCCCCTGAGTGGCCAACTTCGCCACATGTCTCACAGGTCATGTGAGCATCTGTGGCGTAAACCGGGCGCCGCCGGTAGTAGAGTCTGTGCTGCACTCTTCCAGCTTCTTCAGCAATAGATCCATTTTTGAGGCAAGCATATCCGCCTCCTTCACGGTATGCATGCCTTTTTGTGTTTTGGCTAGGGCTCTATCTTCTCCCCAGCTCTGATTTGCCACTATTTTGTCAATCAGGGCTGTTGCTTGATCGATGGTGAGCGATAGAAATGCGCCACCAGCAGCGGCGTCGAGGTGCCCCTTTGATATGGCCGTGAGACCATTGTAGAAGTTTTGGAGCACCAGCCAATTTTTCATCCCGTGGTGCGGGCATGCTAGAATGTACTCTTGCAGCCTTTCCCACGCCTTCGAATGGGTTCCATTGATGTCTGGCTGAAATTGGCGATCCTTCCCCTCGGGGCATTGGTTTTGCCCATGGGGAAGAACTTAGCCAGAACGCCGCGGAGCACTTGGCTCACGTACTGACGACTTCCTTGTCCTTGTAGAACCACTGTTTCGCCTTCCCCACGAGGGAGAAAGGAAACAAGCGGAGCCTCGATGACGCCCGGTTCGACGTCCTTGATGACGATGGTGTCGCATAGCTCAAGGAAGTGTTGGAGATGAGCGTTGGCGCCCTCGCTAGGCGATCCACGAGAATGGACCGGCTCGCACCATGGTGATCGGCCAGGCGCAGCTTCAAAGTTTTTGTCCGCCACATTCACCACCGCCCCGGTGGGCACGTTGGTGACAGATGAGTAGAGAAATCGCGCGGCGACTTCGGCCATGGCTTGAGATGCGGTTGGTGCTTTGGGATGTCGATCTCGACCGTCGGGGTTCCGCCGAGAAGAAGAAGCGGCACGAGACCTGTTCTTCCTTAGGAGTGCCTCTCGGATCGGAGATGAAGTTTTCTCGGCAAAGGGAAACCCGACATACACTATCCTGTTTTCATCCACAACAGAGAAAAACATAAAAGATTAGCCTGTATGAGCAAATGGTAGGCATGCACACGCTTCATATTCATAGCCGCCTAGTTTATTTTTTTTTTCACAATGCCTTCCCGGAACGGCGCCGAAAATGCTTGTTGACATTTCTTAGCGCAATTAAAGGAAACAGTATAAAAACCCATCCCCAATAATAGCGCCCGCCCGATGCGCCACGACATTCCCAAGTGAAACCACCCCGTCCGGTGATCCGAACGGGATTGTCAACGGGATAGATCTTGCCATCTTAGATATTTTATCCGCAAAGCGCACGGATCTATCATTGTAGCATTTCACCCGAAAAGTATTCGTGGTATCGTTATTTATATTTTCCCAAAGGAAGGCATGTGAGTATTAAGCTAGCATGGCATCTGAATAGAGGAACATGTGTTTGCTTAGACCAAATTGTTCATAACAGGGGTAAGCAAAACGGTTCATGGATAGTGTGACACACACTTAAGAATCCACCAGCAAAAGGATAAAGAAAATAGATAAAGAATAAATAAATAACCTAATGGAGTAATTCTAATGTATCTAGTCATGGCCATACAAATGAATAGTTAGGATCATATGCAAATATGATTTAAGCATGGTTAGGTCTAGGATACCGGGGAGACCCCACCAGGAAGTCTGCTTCCCACCAAGGCATTTACTTAACTCCTACAAAGACATACGAACGTGGGGGGATTTCAAGGGACGGTCAAGGCTTGTCACGACCAAGCCGCCTACCCCCTCAACCGTGGCATGCTCTCATATTCGCAGGTGTCGTAATACCCGGGCACCATGCCCGCATATCAGAGCACTACTCTTGTCCCCCCAGGATCCCCACTCGTCGAATGAACGGACTAGAACAAGAGCAAACCCGAAGGAACAACGAACCGATATCCCGCCTCTAATCAAGTTAGGCATATGATGATCGATGAAGAACTGAGATGAACATGTCAAGATTATGATATGTAAACTATATGCTAGTTCATATACCAACACAAGAACATGAACAAGACTATACTCTAGTTTATAAGTTAGGCCAAGAACATAGATATAAGGCTTGCAAATAGAAGAATGCTCCATAGAGAAGATATATTACCAAGGCACTTTCTTCTAGGAGACAAGCCCTCCTTGTAGCTCTTCTACTCCAAGTGCTAACCAAGAACTAAGAAGAAGAAGAAAAAGAAGAAGTAGAAGAAGAGAGAGAGGTAGAGGTGGTAGAGAGAGGAAGATTGCTTGGTTTGCCGGGACTCCAAGTGGTGTGTGTTGAGAGAGGAGGAGAGAGGGGGACAACTTATACACTTGGAGGAGGGGCCTAAGTGCTAATTTACACCAAAAACCGACCTGGTAAACCTTCCTAATCGAGCAAATCGACCATCCCACGGCGCGTAACCCCCATTTGGCGGTGCATGAACCGCCTCCCGAGGTTGGGCCGAAACCGCCTCGGGGAGGGTGCGCGCCGCACTGTGGGTGCGCTTGGCACCCCCTCGCTCGGCCGGCCCGGGTCTCGTTGGGGTGTCGCCCTTGTCTTGAAAAGTTGTGGGCCGGGCTTGGCTCGGCCCAATTTTGATGTTTTGGGTCGATTTGCTCCTCGGGCTTGTGTTTTGCAATAATGCGCTTTTCCTGGATGGCGTACTTTGGTCGATTTTCCACTTGCTTTTATTATAAATCTGTAAAATAAAATACAACACACTACAAGTGGAATTTTATTAGTGATAAATGCATATGAGTATAAAAAGGTATAGTTTTACTCCCTTTATGGTAGAAAGTTGACGGAAAAATATGTCGTTGGTGACCGCCAACAAACTCCCCAAGCTTACCCTTTGCGCGTCCTCGAGCAAAAGAGATAAGTACTTGGTTGTTGATCAGGAGTTGCTACTATGCCGATTACATTTCACAAGTGCCAGGGTTATAATAAGATTTTCTACTAGAGTTTGAATAAAATGGCACATCTTTTTCCCACCCTTTATTACCTTTCATCGTAGCGGGGCTTTCTAGCTTTTCTCAAAGTCTTGGGCGGTTGCCAGATAGAATGGTTATAAATGTAAATACTTATCATTCATCCTTTTGATCAACTTTTTATCCGGGATTTATTTATTTAGATAAAATTTATTTTTCGAGAAAGTATGGGCTTTATTGCTATTTGTATGTATATTATCATTTTTTTTTTGGAGAGGTGGGCTCTGCTCGCCCTAGACTTTTGTCTTTTATTTCCTCTCTTTCTCTCTTTTTTTTAGAGATGTGGGCTCTACTCGCCCTCGGACACTTGTCCATTTTTTCATCTCATTTTTTTTTTAGCATAGCCCATATCATTTCTCTTTTCAAAGTAGATTCCCTGATGTCAAGTCTCTCTTCTTGGACGAAATCATAGCAAATCCATTTGTACCATATCATACTTGGCAACAACTTAGACTAGATAGAGCCTATGCAACCCACTTGAATCGAATCAAAGTTTTTTAGGATGAGTTTTTAGACTTAGCCACTAAATCTAAACTTTAGAGAAATTCAAATTATAAACTAGGCAATGTGCAAAACATAAGACAGAGCAACTATTCATCATTTCAACAAGGGACTAAGACTAAACATTTTCATAGCTCATATATATAAGCATTAAGGCACAAAGAAGAGCTACTTATTCTATTTTTGGATTTTTTTTTAGTTTTAGTTTTTTTTTTCAATGCAAGATTGCTGAAATTTAAACATGCTAAAATAAAATAAAATTTGATGAAAGTAAATATGCAATGCAATGATACCGTGGGGGGTCGTCCCCCAAGCTATCCGGAGGCCTACTGATCAGGATCGAAGCCTTGGTACCTCCAAAATGCTTCTTCGCATGCGTTCGAGTAGCCATGTTGGACTCCAATTGGGTCCATCTCTGCCGACTCGCCGCTCCCGCCTCGCCCAGCATGCGGTGTTTTGCACATGGGTATTGAGCGTGTGCTCAATGTTCCTAGTGCGGACGCCGAGGTGCCGTTGGATACCGATAGCCTCCACCCCTTGTGGTGGCCGCCTTGTCTTTGGACCGGTGGGGGCATATCGTCGAGCCGCCGTCAAAGTCAAATCTGTTGGCCCTCCATGCCGCCAGTATCTCCTTCAGGCCACTCGATGGTGCCGGTGTCCCGAGGCGGCGGCCCCACCTAGGATCATACCCGGTATTACCCCTTGGGTCCCCATAGGATGAGGCCATGCTTTGCCTGAACACCGTGTAGGCCGTGGGTCGTGGGCGTGGGCGTGGGCGTCAAGTAGGGTCCATGGGAGGAGGATCCGACCTCCCGGTCTCCCCGACACCGCGTGAAGAACCGATGGGGGTGTCTTTCCCGCGCAAGCTATCGCCAGCCTCGAGCTCAAATGTTAGTACGGCTTTTATACAACCGTAAGTCCGGGTTAGGTAACCGAACTATAGTTGCATAGCCGGGAAAAGATGACCAAGCTCGTCCGATGGTAAAATCTTAACTAAGTGTCCCGCACAAGCCGCGCAAAATCCAAAAAATCCCCCGGGTGTGGAAATGTACTCTATCTCGCCGATTATCCAAAGCTCCAATCGCAGTAAGCGAGGCGTGTGATAAGAGATGTGCGGTGACAGAACAAAGAACTTTTGTGATAATATGCAAAAAATTCCTGCACATCTCTACCACTGGAGCTACTTTCTCCTTGTGGACAATAGCATAGAGTAATTTTAATTCAACCTCATTCACCCATCTAACCCCGTGTCTAGGAAACAAAGTCAACGAGATCCAGCGATGGATATATCTAAGTGATGGGTGCTGGATCTGTGAGTGGCGAGGTTTGAAAGTACCGGCCTCATGAGCACCGGATATCTCCTCCCAAAAGTGGTTTCTGACAAAGACGGGAAGAGCAGCATCTATGTTTAGTGCACATCTATAGCTGAAACCCCAACGACGAGCTAGGTCCGCCCACGTGATATGATAAAGTGTACCAAAAAGGCGTAAAAGAAATTCCTAGCTGGTCCTCTACTAGTGTGCACAAGAATCGTATTGTCGAGGCGAAACCTTCCTCCTCAAGAGGGGGAATATCCTGCCACCCGACTGCTCTCCAAAGGATAAGGAATTCATCGTCCATACCGTTTGTTCGAGGAGCTCGGAGTCGATTCCGGGCGTGTCTCTGGAACACACGGTCCTTGAGTAGGAGATATGCTTGCATCTCCCGATCTCCACGGATGTCGAGGTACGGTGGTCGGCGTCGGCCGATTGTCGGGGAGCTTGAGCTTCTTCCTCCCCGACGGGTGCAGCGTCTTCTTGCATGGGGGAGCCTTCGAGATCGTCGAAGTTGAGGGCGGAGCTTGTGCTTGTTTGTCGTGAGCTATGTCTTGACGACCGCCTCAACCCGCTGAAGATCTTCCCAGCTTTCTTCATGGCTTCTGCAAAAACGATTGAGTAAGACCTCGGGTGTGTAAGGGTTAGATGAAAGTATGAACTTTCACACCCTTGTTCTTGCTCGGCACAATGTTTTTGGTGGAGAAAATGGAGTGTAGAACAAGTGGGAGAGAGTGTGAGAGTGAAAATGAGAGGTGGGTGCTCTCACACCGGTGCTCGGGCTATTTATAGCCGAGCCAACGGCCGGGATTCCACACAACGGCTAGGAGCCGTTGGCGGCGGGCGGGCCCGCCGACGGCGCCAAAGGGGTGCAAAAGCGCACCTTGGGGCGCTTGCACCTCGCCCGAGGCAAACCGCCGCCGCCCTTTGGCGTGGCGTGCACAACGGTCACGAAAAGTTGGCTCACGCCGGTTCGGCCGTTTTCTCCCCTTTTGATTGTCTACAAAAAATTTTCAAATATAAATTTATTTTTAAATAGAAAAATTATTTTAAAAATATTTTTGTATATATTTTCTATGTAGGGAATCTTTTTCTTTATTTTTCATGAAAGAATTCATTTTATTTATAAAAGACTTTTTATTTTAGTTTTTGAAAATATTTACTTATAGATTTTATGTAATAAATATTTTTGTTAATTTTGATAATAAAATATTTTATAAAACACATTTTTTTTAAATATACCCCATTTTTTTTTTTTTTGAAATATACCCTATTTTTTTTTTTCTTTTTGAAATATACCCTATTTTTTTTTTTTTTTTTAGGGGCGTTTATTTATAGTCACTGTCTAACTCTCCCCTCGCTATCGGCGACAAGCACCTTTGCTGGGGGGGTCTCGAGTCGATCCTTCAACACTCCACACCGATTTCGATGATGATGATATCCGGGTGTGTTGTTGTTTGTACCCGATGAATGGGCACTTTACCGCCTTACTCTCGACGTGGAAAACTATGAAGCCTTTCCCCATGTAGATATCGCTTTGGTCAGATAGAGAAACGGTCTCCCCAGAGGGAGAGACGTATCCTCCGATGGGCCCATATCCAGATCACAAAATCTGCGGGGATGTACTCCGCTTGCACTTTGACTAGCACGTCTTCGAGTATTCCCTCCGCCGCCTTGTTGATTGATCCGCCATTTGGAGGACGGTTGGCGTGAGTAAGTGTCCCTCCATGGATTCTGTTGAAGGGGGCCTTGGACATCACATTGATACTCGGCCCCCGTGTCACGTAATGCATTGACGAAGGTGGGGGCCAACAACAGCGCGGTGATAAGCGGGCGTCCCGTGGTCGCCCTTCTTGGCAATGAATGGCGAGCTCACGGGGATCTTCTTTAGCTCATTTGGTTGGATCGAGCCTTAGAGATATCATGTTAACCGACTCGTCGCGGGACCTCGGGTTGCCCCGATCCTACCCGAAGTCGTTAACCGCACTTGGGCAAAGCAATCCGGGGCCACCGTGTCTCAATCGCCTTGTTGAAACCGAAGTTGGTTTTTCACGGTGACGTCAAGCCTTCGAGCTTATTATTCACTCCTTCAAGGATCTTGTCTTGATGGCTCATCTTTTTGGTGAGATTTTCGTTAATCTTGGCTTGGCCCAGTACCAGGTCCTTCAATGATGGCTGTCCCGGGTTATAGTTGGAGTTGTACCCCTGGTTGTCTTGGAATGGTGGCTCGGATCGGTGTTCCAACCTTTGCCGAGGTTGGCGATATCCGTTGCTGTTGTTGATGAATGCAGCTTCTTCACGGGTCTCAGGGCAGTTATCCCCTGAGTGGCCAACTTCGTCACATGTCTCACAGGTCATGTGAGCATCTGTGGCGTAAACTGGGCGCTGCTGGGTAGTAGAGTCCGTGCGCGCGTCTTCCGGCTTCTTCTTCAGCCAGAAGATCCATTTTTGCGGCAAGCATATCCGCCTCCTTCACGGTATGCATGCCTTTTGTGTTTTGGCTAGGGCTCTATCTTCTCCCCAGCTCGATTTGCCACCATTTTGTCAATCAAGGCTGTTGCCTGATCGATGGTGAGCGATAGAAATGCGCCACCAGCAGCGGCGTCGAGGTGCCCATTTGATATGGCCGTGAGACCATTGTAGAAGTTTTGGAGCACCAGCCAATTTTTCATCCCGTGGTGCGGGCATGCTAGAATGTACTCTTGCAGCCTTTCCCACGCCTCCGGAATGGGTTCCATTGATGTCTGCCGGAAATTGGCGATCCTTCCCCGGGGGCATTGGTTTTGCCCATGGGGAAGAACTTAGCCAGAACGCCGCGAGCACTTGGCCCACGTACTGACGACTTCCTTGTCCTTGTAGAACCACTGTTTCGCCTTCCCCACGAGGGAGAAAGGAAACAAGCGGAGCCTGATGACGTCTGGTTCGACGTCCTTGATGACGATGGTGTCGCACAGCTCAAGGAAGTGTTGGAGATGAGCGTTGGCGTCCTCGCTAGGCAGTCCCACGAATGGACCGGCTCGCACCATGATGATCGGCCAAAGGCGCAGCTTCAAAGTTTTTGTCGCCATTCACCACCACCGCCCGGTGGGCACGTTGGTGACAATGAGTAGAGAAATCGCAAGCCGACTTCTCGGGCCATGGCTTGAGATGCGGTTGGTGCAGGGATGTCGGTCTCGACCGCCGGGGTTCCGCCAAAGAAGAAGCGGCACGAGACCTGTTCTTCCTTAGGAGTGCCTCTCGATCGGAGATGAAGTTTTCCGGCAATAGGAAACCTGACATACACTATCCTGTTTTCATCCACAACAGGAGAAAACATAAAAGATTAGCCTGTATGAGCAAGTGTTAGCCACGCACACAGTTCATATTCATAGCCAGCTAGTTTATTTTTTTTTTCACAATGCCTTCCCCGGCAACGGCGCCAGAAATGCTTGTTGACATTTCTTAGCGCAATTAAAGGAAACAGGTATAAAACCCATCCCCAATAATAGCGCCAGAAATGCGCCGCTGACATTCCCAAGTGAAACCACCCTGTCGGTGATCCGAACGGGATTGTCAACGGGATAGATCTTGCCATCTTAGATATTTTATCCGCAAGCGCACGGATCTATCATTGTAGCATTTCATCCGGAAGTATTCAGGGTATCGTTATTTATATTTTCCCAAAGGAAGGCATGTGAGTATTAAGCTAGCATGGCATCTGAATAGAGAAACATGTGTTTGCTTAGACCAAATTGTTCATAACAGGGGTAAGCAAAACGGTTCATGGATAGTGTGACACACACTTAAGAATCCACCAGCAAAAGGATAAAGAAAATAGATAAAGAATAAATAAATAACCTAATGGAGTAATTCTAATGTATCTAGTCATGGCCATACAAATGAATAGTTAGGATCATATGCAAACATAATTTAAGCATGGTTAGGTCTAGGATACCGGGAGACCCCACCGTGAAGTCTCGCTTCCCACCAAGGCATTTACGAACTCTACAAAGACATACGAACGTGGGGGGATTTCAAGGGACGGTCAAGGCTTGTCACGACCAAGCCGCCTACCCCCTCAACCGTGGCATGCTCTCATATTCGCAGGTGTCGTAATACCCGGGCACCATGCCCGCATATCAGAGCACTACTCTTGTCCCCCCAGGATCCCCACTCGTCGAATGAACGGACTAGAACAAGAGCAAACCCGAAGGAACAACGAACAGATATCCCACCTCTAATCAAGTTAGGCATATGATGATCGATGAAGAACTGAGATGAACATGTCAAGATTATGATATGTAAACTATATGCTAGTTCATATACCAACACAAGAACATGAACAAGACTATACTCTAGTTCATAAGTTAGGCCAAGAACATAGATATAAGACTTGCAAATAGAAGAATGCTCCATAGAGAAGATATATTACCAAGGCACTTTCTTCTAGGAGACAAGCCCTCCTTGTAGCTCTTCTACTCCAAGTGCTAACCAAGAACTAAGAAGAAGAAGAAAGAAGAAGTAGAAGAAGAGAGAGAGGTAGAGGTGGTAGAGAGAGGAAGATTGCTGGTTTGCTGGACTCCAAGTGGTGTGTGTTGAGAGAGGAGGAGAGGGGGACTACTTATACACTTGGAGGAGGGGCCTAAGTGCTAATTTACACCAAAACCGACACGTAAACCTTCCTAATCGAGCAAACCGACCATCCCACGGCGGTAACCCCCATTTGGCGCGGTGCATGAACCGCCTCCCGAGGTTGGGCGAAATCGCCTCGGGGAGGGTGCGGCCGCACCGTGGAAAGCGCCACAAGCCCCCAGGCTCGGCCTGGCCTTTGGGTCTCGGTGGGGTGTCGCCCTTCGCCTTGAAAAGTTGTGGGCGGGCTTGGCTCGCCCAATTTTGATGTTTTGGGTCGATTTGCTCCTGGGCTTGTGTTTTGCAATAATGCGCTTTCCCGGATGGCGTACTTTGGTCGATTTTCCACTTGCTTTTATTATAAATCTGCAAAATAAAATACTACACACTACAAGTGGAATTTTATTAGTGATAAATGCATATGAGTATAAAAAGGTATAGTTTTACTCCCTTTATGGTAGAAAGTTGACGGAAAAAATATGTCGTTGGTAACCGTCAACACTTATCAAGTTGACGACGATGATGAATTTGTTGTAATATCTACCTGCAGTACAACACACCTATCTTCTATACTATAAAAGAGCGAAGGAATTTGATGGCACGTGTCTTCATCTCAGCCGTTCGATCTATCTAGATTTCTCATCCAACGGTCCTCAGATAGGGACCGACCTTAGCCTACACGGTGTTTCACTTCTTCCATGTACGGCGCGAACCTTGACAACAATAGCGCCTCCGACGCCAACCGGAACCGGAAGCTTCTGGGCGGAATGCCGGCGCTCGTGCTCCTGTAGCCGACCTTGTCTCCCCATCTCGATCTCCCTCATCTAATTTTATTTTCCCCTCCAATCTCCAGCTTTTAGTAGCCTGTGTCCCGATCTACCAATCCATCCAATCAGTTTTGCCTGGGATCGCTTCTAGCTCGAGTTTTTGACCGGGTTTTTCTCGCTTTTCTGGTCAGTCTGGTGGTTGCTTCTTCACCGGATTTCTCTCCACACCTGTTGTCCCTGCTGGTGCCGCTGCGGCTACTGGTTGAGCGCCCGCTCGCAGCACTCAGCTTTCGCGTTGGTCCGCCGCCGCCAGCTGCCTGCCATCATTCCGCCATCACCGACGCTCCAAACACCTCGCCGCAAGTAGCCTGCCTTGCTCTGCCTGACACCGACGCTTGCGCTGCCTCGGCGTCAACCATTCACCGGTCCCTCCGCCACACCACCAGCAGCCCGTCAACGCTCTGCCTGACTCCGTTGCCTGAAGCGACGAGTCGCCAGCCGCTCTGCTTTGCTATGCCTGCCGCTGTCACCAGTGTTCCCCTGCTCTCCATCTGTTTTTCTTTTCCCTTCCATGATTTTCCCAAGTTCCAATCTCTTTCTTAAAACTGCTGCTCGCATCATTCTTCCTCCTTCTGTCATTCCTAGCAGTAATCTGATTTTGCGGCTTCCTTCTCCCATGGAGGACGTTCCTCCTGATCCCCCTCCCCCTCCTCCCACAGCTCCTCCGAATCTTCTCAGCTCTGTTCCTATCACGCCCACTATAACTCGTTCACCTCACCCAGATATTAGCACCAACAGCTCAGTTGCGGCTTCCGCTCCAGTGCTCCTAGCCTCGACTACAGTGCAGCAGGCCCTCAACGATGTGAACGCCATCACCTCCTGCATCGGCATCAACTTTGACAAGGGCAATAAAAATGACAGAGGCAACACCACGACTAAAGTTAGTCTTCTATCGTGGAATTGCCAGGGATCGGGCGGGACCCTTCGCAGTCCCAAAATGCAGCATCTCGCCCGTCTCATCGCTTCTACGGGTGCACAGGTAATATTTATCTCAGAAACCAGGAATTCAAAGGTAACTTCTGCTGATTTAATTAATCAATTCAATGTTCACAAAGCTCATGTTGTCCCGTCCGAAGGTCAGTCTGGTGGCCTATGGTTGCTGTCTAGGGGAGATGTAGAAGTAGATGTTATTGACTCAAATTGTCATTTAATCTTTGCTATGTGTTTTTAGCAAGGCTTTATGCAAAAAATATGGTCTCATCTGTGTGTATGGAGATCCCCATCATATTCAAACTTCAAGTATTTGGGGTCAGGTCCGTTCTTTTGTTCAAACTCATCCGGACCTACCCGTGATCTGTTTGGGTGATCTAAATGAGCTTATGAGTGTTAGCGAAAAGCTTGGGCCCAGACCTGCTAATATTCGTGCTATCTCTCAGTTTTGCTGTCTGATTAAAGAATGTAGTCTTTTTGATCTTGGTTATAATGGCCCAGCTTACACCTAGACTAATAAGCGCTCTAATGATTTCCCTACTTATGAAAGGCTTGATAGATTTCTTGTAAATTCTGAATTGTGCTCTAATTTTCCTAATACGGTGGTTTATCATCTCCCTATGATTCAAGGAGACCATTGTCCTATTTTGGCAGTCACTAACTCTAAGCGCAGGTATTCGAGGAAAATTTTCAGGTTTGAAAATTGGTGGTCTCTTGAAAAAGACTTTAATAAGGTTGCCAAAGCCAGTTGGTGCAGATCCTCTAGCAAGCCTTTCCACCTCAAAACCCATTACCTAGCCAAGGACCTTCGAAGATGGCAAAAAACCAAACCCAATAATGCCAAAATCCTTGAAAGTTTGGAAAACATAATCCTTGAGCTCCAAATGAAGCCCCCTGCTTCCCAGTCCCCAAGTTATCAGAAAATCCTCATTGACCAACATGAATCCATTTTAGCAAAAGAGAACGAGTATCACCGTCAGAGATACAAAAAGAATTGGGCCGCCTATGGTGACAGAAACACCACCTTTTTCCACCAGTCCATTATTAAAAGGAGCCAAAAAAATTTTATTTCCCATTTTATTAACCCTGATGGCTCTTTCTCCACCACTCCAGACCAAATGGCTCAAACCGCTAACAATTATTTCAAAAGCATCTTCAGATGCAATGACAGGGCTGAACAGGATGAAAATGAGGATTGCATGGAGCAACTCAGCTACCAAGGTATTTCACAAGACAACTTTACCGACTCCACTCCAGATGTAAATGAGGTACGTAATCTAATTAATGCTATGCGTGGCAATGCTTCTCCTGGCCCTGATGGTCTAAATGCTCATTTCTACAAAATCACTTGGGACTTCACAGGTAAGGATGTTTTCAACCTAGTTCATTCTTTCTAGAGTAAAATGCACTGTAGGTCCGTTAACTTTGAGCCCTATCCCAAATAGGTCCAGCAACTTTAAAACCGGTTATTTGAGCCCGGAAACTTTCGTAGGTGTTTCATCTGGGTCCAAAGTGGTATTCTAGGGCGGTTTTGTCGACGTGGACACGCCACCGTGGCATGGTAATGCTTCCGCACGGCGGAGGACGATGACCCCTACGGTATGTAGGACGGGTGGGACTGGCAGTACTGCACAGAGGTGATGGTGATGGCGTCCGGCGTGCGTCCGCAACGGCAGCGTGCTGCAGGCGTCCCCGTTCAACTTGTCAACTTGGCGGCGCGCTCCACGTGCTGGCCTACTCGGGCACCATGGCGTGCGCGGTCACCGCGCTCCGGGCACCCGCCAGCAGACATCGTCGACAGCTGCCACCATGCACACCACTCCGGCGGTGTGCCCCACGTGCTGGCCTACTCGGGCACCATGGCGTGCGCAGTCACTACGTTCCCGGCACCCGTCAGCTCCCGTGCGCGCGCCGGGCACTGCCGCGGCCGACTGCAGTTCGTGTCCAGCGATGGCACGCGCCTCAGGATCTGGGAGCTCAAGGACGGGCGAGTGGGCGCTGAAGCACGAGATCGGGGTCAGCGACGCGACGTCGTCCCCGGCGGGGCGTCCCAGCCCATCACATTCTTGTTCATGGCGTTCCTCCCCGAGCGGGAGCTGGTATACCTGTCGCCGTGGAAGCTGCTGGCGTTAGACGTGTTCGGATCCGAGAAAGAAGGCACGCATCTCATATTATTTCCGTTCTCACGCCGTGTGGCCAACGCGCTGGCCTGATGGTCTGCTGGGTGCTGCTGTGACTTCGTGCCGTTGGCAGCGCTGGAGCTGGAGCTCGCCGCCGCCGCCGCCTGCTGGCGGTTGTTGATGGCGAGGCAGATCGATCCGACTAGGTACGCCGGCAGCGGCGTTATGAACCCCGACGTCGTCGGGTACTCCATCATCGCTGCCTGCGTACACCACCGCGTTGTCCAGAAGAGATGGGATGGCATGCACGGTGCTGCCACTGCATGTATGGTTTGATGTGTGTGTGTATACGTATCTTCACTAAGGCACAGTATAGCACTATGAAAGACCAGGTCTATGGCATCTTTCTCCTCTTATTAAAAGCTAGGACATGGACATGGATGATCAGCAGACAGATCGATCTAAGAATATGCGTGTATATATGCGTGCACGGTGCTACTGCTGTGTATATGTGTGTGTGTGTATATATATGTGTGTGTTGCCACTGCATGCTTAGTTTTGACCGTCCTGGCCCGCGGCAGCGGCAGCTCCGCCCACCGCGTGGTCAGGTTCACGACGTCGAACGCCGTCGGGCAGGACGGTGTACGCGCCGCGCCCGACCGAGTACGGGAAAGCGGCCGCGGCGAGGTGCGGGAGCCGAAGCGCGAGGTTCGACATGCAGCACAGGACCGAGTCAGCGCCCACGGACAAGAAGCAGCTTGCTGTCTGCGAGCCGGCCTGGTGTGTTCGTGCTCTCCTGACGCCTCGCGCCCGTGAGCTCTGCGGAGGTGGCGGCGGCCGCGCCTTGTCCTCGTTGATGGTGCCAACGCCGCGGTGGAGAACCCAACGAACGCAGGGTACGCACGCGCGCCGCACGTGACCGTGCTGGGCCGGCCCATGCCACGGTGGCGTGTCCACGTCGGCAAAACCAGCCTGGAATACCACTTTGGACCCAAATGGAACACCTACGAAAGTTTTCGAGCTAAAATAACCGGTTTTAAAGTTGCTGGGCCTATTTGGGATAGGGCTCAAAGTTAACGGACCTACGGTGCATTTTACTCTTCTTTCTACACTAAAAATATCCTTTCTAAAGATATTAACAACACACACATAGTTCTCATTCCTAAGATTAAGAATCCTTCTACACCTATGGACTACAGGCCTATAAGTCTCTGTAATGTAGCATACAAGGTTATTTCGAAATCCCTTGCAGAAAGGATCAGACATCATCTTCCCCATATCATTCACCCCTCCCAAACAGCTTTTGTTCAAGGGCGTCATATAGCTGCCAACATTATTATTGCACAGGAAATCATGCATAGCTTCAGTCTGAAATCGTGGAAGCAAAAAGCCTTCATGCTTAAAATAGACTTAGCCAAGGCTTTTGACAGAATAGAATGGAGTTTCATTGTCAGGGCTCTCAGTAGACAAGGTTTCAGCGAGCACTTCGTTAGTCTAGTGTACACCTGTATTTCTACCACCACAATGAGTGTTCTTATAAATGGTGAGCCCACTCCCTCCTTCCACCCTTGAAGAGGAATCAGGCAAGGTTGCCCTCTCTCTCCTTATCTTTTTATAGTGGCTGTAAATGAACTTTCTATTAGAATGCAGGCCCAGAGCAGACCAGGACAATATAAAAGGAGTGACTCTTGGTCCTGGATGTCCTCGAATTCACTCTCTTCTCTTTGCAGATGATTTAATCATTGAGTAAAATTCATTGGAGGTCCTTCAACTTGTCTCAAGGTCTCATCCAGGTCCATGTATTTAGAAAACTAGGTAAACAGGTCCTTGAACTTGTTTAAATGTATCATCCAGGTCCAAAACCGGATTTGGTAGGTGGTCTTGCTACAGTAAGTGGTTTTTGTCTTTTTTTCCATTTAGATTGAATTTTTGAAAAAATCATAGTAAATCATAGGAAAATCATAAAATAAAAATCCAATTTTTTTGGACTCCACGTGAGTATATCTACAAGTGAACATACAATATAGTACGCTTTAGTACAATTTTTTTTTGTTACGAATCTTTTATCTTTTTCTTTTTTATTTATTTGGCTGAATGTTTAAAAATCATAGTAAATCAAAGAAAATTTATAAAATAGAAAATCCAATTTTGTTAGAATCCACATGTGCATTTCTACACAATCACTACATAATATGATATGCTTTAGTCCAATAAACTATAGAAGTTGCAACTACGAATTATTTCAATTAATTACAAAAAAAAAATAGATCTAAAGCTACAATAAAAATTTTATATTAAAACATACCATATTATATGTTCACTTGTAAATCTGCTAATGTGGAGTCCAAAAAATTTGGATTTTTCATGTTATGATTTTTCTATAATTTACTATAATTTTTCAAAGATTCAATCTAAATGTTAAAAAAAGATAAAAGATAAAACCACTTACTATAGCAAAACCGCTTGCCAAATCCGGTTTTGGACTGATGACACATTTAAACAAGTTCAAGGACCTGTTTACATGGTTTCCTAAGTACATGGACCTGGATGAGACCTCGAAACAAGTTCAAGGACCTACAAAGAGATTTTACTCTTAATCATTTGTGGTCGGGCTACTAAAGAGGAGGCAGGTAAGATCAATAACATGCTAATGAGTTTCTGCAGGTCTTCAGGACAGATTCCAAACCTCTCGAAATCTTCTATTATTTTCAGTAAAAATGTTGAGGATACGCTGAAGCACGAGGTAAAAACTGTTTTCCCGGTTTCTGACCTCAAACCTAATTCTATTTACCCGTGACCCTCTCATTTTCAACCACAATGATAGAAACAAAGCTTATGAGTTCATTCTTCAGAAATTCAGAGGTAAGCTCAACTCTTTAAAAGCCAATAAATTGAACCATGCGGGGCGCCTCTGTTACATCAATTCTGTTCTCAACTCCATTCCGATTTATTATATGTCCACCTTCCTCTTTTCAAAGAAGTTCATCTCCAAAATAACATGTATTATAAGTAACTTCTGGTGGGCAGGCCTCAAGGAGGACAATTCCTCCTCTTCCTTTCATTTCAGATCTTGGCAGGACATATGCAGGCCAAAGAATGAAGGTGAATTAGGGATAAGAAATCTTTTAACGATTAATAGAAGTCTCATCCTTCATGCTTGTTGGAATGTGGCAACAAGTAAAAATCATTTTCTTTCTTCCATCCTGAAAGCAAAATATCATAATTCATCCAGTTTCTGGACAGCTAAAAATGGTAAGGCAAGTTCTGCTTTATGGGCTTCTATCATGAAGGTATTCAAAATTGTGTTGTTCATATTAAAAATGGTTACTCCAAAGATTTGGTCTACCCCTTGGTGCTCCATATGGAAAGAAATTCACAATCACATTAAATTTTCTATTACAGTCAATAAACTCTGTGACACTATTTCTGACCTCTGGTCTGATAACACTCATTTGTTAAATTTTAATTTTATTAATGAGGTCTTTGATACAACAGTTGCAACATCTGTCAAGAATACTATTCAGTCCATTCAACAAGGAAATGATGTCATTATCTGGAAACCTTCTGCTAAAGGTATTTGTTCTACAAAGGAAGCTTACAAATTCTTAAGCACGGTAGAAGCCTACCAGCTTCCAACAAATGGCCCAAGATCCATAACTGATAGCTGCAGACACATGCTAATGAGGGTATGGAAAAGTAAAGTCATCCCTCCAAAGAGTCAAAACCTTCTTCCGGGCGCGGAGAGCAATCGCCACGTAAGAGAGCGGGTAAGTTAACACCTAAAATAGAACCTTACTGTGCTCGGTGCCATCAGGAGGAAAATGACTGTCATATCTTTTTCAAATGTGATTATGCTAGAGCAATTTGGTTCTCCTTTAATCCTACTCTCAAAACTTCTGTTCTTCCGGAAGAGCAAGATGGAATTCAGTCCATCATTGCTGATCTTATTACCAGATCCACTCCTGACAATCTCTTCAATCACTTTATAGTGACACTTTGGCATATTTAGTGAGCCAGAAATGATCTCAAATTCAATAATAAACGGTGGACAATTTCTCATGTCCACTATGCAACAAAGGCTTTGTTGCATACTTTCAATGCAGGTACTCAAGACCAACTCCATACTACCTCTACTAATGAGCAGGATGTGGCCAACACGGCACACAGTATGCCTTTTCAGCAACACACCGATAACAATTGTAGAGCACTGGTACCAAATAAGATACCAGAAATTGAGCTTCTGCAATGTTATACTGATGCTGCCATTGATCCAGATGAGGGCACCTTCATCAAGAGAACTGCAGGGCTAGGTGTTGTCATCATTGACAAATACCGCTCCCTCATGTTCCAGATAAGGGCTCAAGCACATGGTTGCTCCTCTGCCCTTCAGGCTGAAGCCACAGCACTCCATTTAGCTGCTCAAATATGCAAGATCCTAAATTATGACCAAGTGTGCTTCTACATAGATAGCCTTCTTCTGGCCAACTACTGCTGCAACAATGAAATGCATGATGCTCCAGACTGGAGATTGAACCTCTTCAAGCCAGACATCCTCTCTCTTTGCAAAGATCTGAATGCCACCATCTTCAAAGTCGACAGAAGCAGGAATCTCTCAGCACATTATTTAGCTACACAAGCTTTTCATCAATATGCATCTGCTAGTTATCCAGTAATTCTCTGTAATGAAATCCTGCATAAAAATTGTTGTCCTATGTTTTTGCTGCGGGATGCTGAACTTGGAAACAATTGTACCATCTTAGCGGTGGTTTGCTGCTCTATTTAATATATCTTTTTGGGGCTCCTGCCCCCGTTTTTTGTCAAAAAAAAAAAAATAAAAAATAGCGCCTCCGAAACGGCGTGCGACACCCCGATACGTCGCGAGATCCTTCCCCTTCCCCGTGGAACCGGCCCTCCGCCCGGTAGAACCATACCCATTGCCCCGTCGCCCTTTCCGCTCGCTACGCCGCCCATCGGGCTTCCGCCACACGCCGCCGGGAACAGCGCCCGTGGACGCCGCCGCCTTTGGACTGCTCGCGACTCACGCCGAACTCCAAACGCACGCAGAGAACACGTGCGCCCGCTCGATTTGTGTGCCCCTCCGTTGAATCTTTCGTGTTTCTCTTTTCAGCCGGCCGATGATTGCCTACCCGCCTGCGCCTACCCACGACCACCGCCGCGATCCCATCTTCCTTCGCCAGCCAGTCGCTTCGACGACGCGGCGGCACCAATCTGAACACGACCGTGAAGAGGACGCGCGGCCTACGACGCCTACAGCCAAGAAACAACCACCAGGGTCGTCGTCCCAGCAGATCCTGGCGGCGGCGGCGGCCTCGTAATCAGTCATCCCCTTACGTCCGGGCGGTGCACGGCGGTTGGCTCGTCACCACTGCTTCAAGGCCGTCACTCCGGCAGCCATCAGTGAAACCAAGGTAGCCGTGGCTACAATCTGGCGCAAGTACCGACGACCGTGTGGAGGAGCAGTACCGACAACGAGCTTGGCCACCTCTTGCTGGTTTGTATGCAGATGCATTGTGCAATTCAATTCCGTACGTGCATGTAGTTTGTATGCAGATGCATTGTGCACATTCAATTCAGTACGTGCATGCATACATAGACATATATCTTGGTCTTGCTTGCATCTCAGCATAAAACTGGCATCTTCAGGTTCCGTCTGGCGGCCGTGTTTGCTAGATTGAAGCGCCGAGTAAGAAACGACGGTTCCTAGATGCCCTCGACGACGCGCTGCTGCGGCACTGTCGGCAAAGGTCGCCCTCAGAGCAGGTGCTTCCTTCATTGGGCATGCTATTTCTTTGTTCGATTCGTTATGTTCATGATTAATTGGTCCTATATTCTACCTGTCTGACCGAAGTGCCTGATTACTAAAACTGCAAGAAATCTTTTATTTAAACACCTATATTTTGAAGTCTTAAGGGGATGTGAGAAGTAGGAGATCGAGGAAATAGTACCTCAATAATTTGTAATATCACATATAACCTATTTTATAGCAACTTTAGGGTATGAGTCTAAATGAGGTGGAATGAAGAAATTATATATGTTGGTTACAGTAGAATTCAATGATATTGTAATATATCTTATAATAGGCACACATTATTTTTTAATATACTTTTCAAAAATGTGACTGATACATAGCAAATGTGATTGATCTTATTTAAATTTGCATCTGATGTGTTAACCAAATAGATGTTAATGCCAAAGGTGCACATGTTCTATATAAAGCTCAATGAAATGAAATGAAAAACACAAATTGATTTTGTGTGTGTGCCACTTATTATTTTAAAATCAGTGTTGAGTAGGAAATAATTTTGTCACCTAAAGTATTTAATGAGATTAGACTTGTTCTAATGGATATTAGGTGATTACATAAATATCAAGTCGACAACCTTTTTTGTGACTAGCGCAGTGAGGTTTTACACTTCTATACTATAAATGAGCTACTAAAGAACAATGAAAAAATTTATGAAAAGAACCCAGTATTATATAAGTTTTTTCTTCAAAAGATACAACAATGCCTATTACAACTAAAAATCGTGAGTATCAACAAGTCATTTGGCCCGTCTGAAAGCTGATGGTGATGCATCCAAATTGGATGAAGCTCAGATTAAAAATCGTGAAAAGCAACGCAGAGGTCGGGTTTGTCTAAAGGCCAATTTTGTTGCAGCCGTGATCCTGCATTATAGGAAGAGTTTCTTATATTTATAGTTGGTTGTCATACTTCAAAGATTATTCGAGGCCAATTTTCTGTATTCCTTTTTCTACTGACCTTATATTCTATTTACGGTCACAATAATCATATTGTTCTTTGTCATTGTCTGTTTTAAAATTAAAATGCCTACATGTGGTTCTCAAGTCCAACACAAGGTCAACAGCTGAAAAGGATTTATTTTTATACATGTTTTTGATGATTGGTTGGCTTAGGTTTCCGAGTGAAAGTATTGCTTGCGATTTCTTGTCGAAATAAACAACAGCCTGGACATTTTATCTTCTCCATTAGAATGGTTCTGTATTTTCTGAAAAGTACTTATACAACATTAACCTGACGAGACAAAAGAGAATAACTCGAGATGTTGGAGGGCTCCCAAATCCTGTCATACTTGGAGGCAAGTTAGTATTGTAATTGTTTTTCAACCAAATTCATCTTGACCGAGACATATAAGGTATAGAGAAGATGAACCAAACGAGTTCACATTTTGTTGTGTATAGAGAGCTATAGAGTTGGTTGTTTGCTAGACTGCTATATATTGAGATAAAGATGTCTAATGTGCATGTCGACCGATTTGTAAATTAAAATACACTACACATTAAATGCACACAGCTTACACTAAAATACCATGTTATCTCCATGAGGTACGAATGGATACCGATGAAGATAGAAATTTGTTAATCCCATGAGGTGACAAAGCAATAATTTAGACTGTCATGTAGAGCAACATTGAAGTGGTGGATAGTAATAAATTAATCTAATGAGTTTCTTCACACCGTCTTTTTTTCATAAGAAAGACCAATGAATAAATTTTCCTGAGATGATGCAAATGCTTTTTGCACTTAAAACTGCACTCCTTTTTATGTAACCAATATGTATAATCTGAAACCTATTAAATTATTAGACTACAAGACAGAGTTGTTTTTTTTTTTTTTTTCATTTTAGGCTCATCATTGTGCCCACTTTAGGCTCATCATTGTGCATATCCCCTACTAATGCAAATGGTTCAACATGTAAATTAAGCAATGTATGCCCCTCTATATGTTTGTTATTTATATTAATGTTTTCTTATCCATATTATATTTTAATGAAGTCCATTCAAATTTATTATTTCTTTTTTGCGATTTTAATATCGCATTACCAGTTCATAGACTTATTGGTAAAAAAAAATATGTATCTATATAATCTTAGAATTTGGATTTGTCAAAGTCTGGCCATGAATTTGATGGTACAATTAATAATTATTGAAACTAACATAAAGCCTTTTTAAAAAAAGTGAAACTAATATATATAATAGGATGTCACCGGTCTAGCAATAAACACGTGCGTGTCGCACGTGCATTGCCACTAGTTAAAGAGAAAAGTTCTTTATTTTAGCTGAGGGAAACATAGCACAATACAAATGATGATAACATATGTATTTTCCAACAATGCTAGTATATGATAGCTGTTGTCTTTTTTTTATTTGGGTAATGCATACCACCGCATCCTTGAACATTACTTAAGGCGTACAATATATATAGCTCCGATAACTATATCTGCTTCCTTGGAGCAAAGCTTTATGCTGGCATTCTCTTTATCAACGGTGACAACAAGAGAAAGCTTCACATCAGTACTGGCTTCACGTAAAGCGATGTTAACGTGTCTTTGATTGTATGGGAGATAGTGTATTTGTCCGCTTTCTTGTACATGTAGTCTACAGTTCGTGCAAACTCAAGTACCGTTCGCGGCACAACTATCGGGTATTCTTTCAGCGCAAGGCCCTGTGCAATCATGAACTTCCATGAACCTTCTGTAAGTTCTTTATGTCTGCACATGCTTCATCCATTGTTAATCCATGCTGCTTCATGTAACACTGAACAGTGGAGACACAATGCTTTTCTCTTTGTTCACGCTGAAAAAGGTGGGATATCAGTGATTTTCTATTAACAAATTAGCATAGATTTTTAATATTTCAAACTCTATGAATGCTAACAAAAAATTATGTTTGGGTCATTCCTATTCATTATTATTATCAGTTACAATCAAGGTATAGTATTTGCATGAATTAGACTTGTCAAAGGATAGAGAAAAACCTTGGTCGACACAATGTCATTGGAGAGCCGTGTAAATATACCAAAGGACTTCACAAGTTCAGCATCGCTCATAACCCATTCCATGATCTCCTTTGTTACTATATCGCCCATTCCAACAAACGCGGAACATAGCACTAGTTTGCCTCCAATGCTTATGAGCGAAACTTTAAGGTGTTCTTTCAATGTTTTTGGCACATAATCCTCATCACGCCATTTTATTTCCTTGGCGTATTCCCGAACTAATTCCTTCACCTATATATATAATAATAAAACATGGGAAGTTATTTTAGATGCTTGTATAGTTGCTAAATTTATGCCCACGGTAGTAGATGGAATCGATGTTATAAGGAATAGTTTTGTATATAGGGCAAGATACATCATCAGTATATTGTAACTAGAAAATAAGTCGTTCCATCTCTCTCTCTCTCTCTCTCTCTCTCTCTCTCTCTCTCTCTCTCTCTCTGAGTACTCATCAAATAATAACATGAAATAGGATGTGATCAACCACTGTATTATCCATTAAGGAGTCTTTGTCATATTTGTCTTAATAATAATCAGCTGTATCAAGGAAGATAGAAAGAGAGATACTTGCCGCTTCTTTTAAATAGAACACACGGTAGCTCCTGTCTGGTCCTAACTCATGCTCAAAGGATGTAAATGTCTTCAACAAGTATAAGTAGAAATCCTTCATGTATTCTGGGAGGAGAGAGACTGCACTTTCATCCCACCTGCAACTTTCTAAGTTAGAATATAGATCACCTTTTCTCTCTGGAGTATTTTATTTATATGTAAATCCAAGACCTCCAAAGCATTTTCTACAACACACATGTTACTGTATATAGAAAACATGTGCAACTTTTGTCAAATAGGTGAATTAGTTACAATAGGCTGTATACTCAGTTTTCTTTTCTGAGAAGGAAAAAAGATAGAATTCAGACAGAGCCGCACAAGAAGGTTGTACCTTTCGACTGCTTCCGCAAGTTGCATGCTCTCATAAGTGGTAGCATGTGAGTCAAGGGTATCATCTATAATTGTGACAAAACCAATAATCTTCGTAAGTATAACTCGAGAATGAGAATATTGAGGATCATAGCATCCCCCACCCATCCAAAAATACACCTCTACTATCCTATCCCTGATGAAACTCAAGTTTGTTTCGACGCGGAGTTCCTTCCACCACCTGCAATGTAGAGAAGAACAAACCAATTGTCATAAATTTGAAATATATATGAGCTTTCAATTCTGAAAGGAGATTTAAATATAAACTTACGCCGTGCATTCTTTTAGCTCCGTTGAATAAAGAAGCTGCAAAAGGTTGAAGTTCAATTTTGCAAACTCCAATATTGTTTTGTTTTGTTTAGGGTCCTTTTGATAAATAGGAATATAATCCTTCATTTCCAAAGTTCCAACCCTTCGGAAAAGTGGTGTATCAAGAGCAGAAGACACTTCCTCTGCTAATGGTGATTCTAAATGTTCTAATCTATCTTGAAGGCATCTTGTAGTAAAAGGAATAGCCTCATCGAGCAGTGTCTCTCCATGAACCCTCAGGTATGCTGCATTGTATAAGCTTAACAAGCTCCTAGTATCCGTATCAACAAAATTCCCTTGTTGATCTTTAAAATTTAGAAACACATCTGCATGCATATATATTCAGTTGGTTGAGACAGTGAGCATTTGGTTATTTATATTTTCTCAAATAATTAAGCATTATATAGCTCAGTATTTATATGTGACAACGACTCACCAGATGAAACATGATAGCCACATTTACGCAGAAGATAGAATCGACGTGAAACTAAGTCCAAATTACCACCATCGTAATTGGAGTTGTAAACAACAAGGAGCTTTTCGTTTATCTCATCCTCAAAGTAGTAGTCCAGGTTAAGTCGCTGCAGTGTGATTATAAGGTCCACTATTTCTGGCACATCATCTGAACTTTTGATCATTCTCCTCACTTCTTCCCTTAGCACTCCAGTCCTTTCCCGTATTTGAGCTTCCTGCAGTGAGGAGTGAGGACAGACAAGCAAGCGTATGTATGACGTACGTCGCGAGTGCTTCTAAGCAGTATGTGTTTAATATGTTCTGTGCTTGTCTCCATATACACAATTATATGTTCTCTCTCTCTCTATATATATAGGATCGTGTACTCTAAATATTATTTAGAGCTGCGGCGGAGTCGCCACCCAGCTCCGTCGTGCAGTGCCAGCATCCCGCACCCGTACATCTGCATCCCGCGAGAGTAAGTATTACGTCCTGTGCACCATATGGTGCATCTACGCTCAGCACCAGCGGCAGTGGCGGCGATGGATCTCGGCCATGACGACCTGCTGGTTGTGTTCATTCATCCTTAGCCATCCCTCCCAGCATGCTTCGCTGGCAGCCCCGGCGACGGATCCCTACAGACTTGCGTGGCCAGCAGCCTTGGCAATGGACTCGTTACGGCTGCTGGTGTGGTTTAATTTGCCTCTCATGTGTGGATGACAGATTTCTTCGTCCTTGAGCATTGCTGGACTGCGTCTATAGTGCCCATATATGATATTCAATATTTTTATTGTTTCTTAATTTTTGTACAAATTTCAATCAATTTTGTATACATGGTTCAAACCGAAATACCTGAATGTAGTATTTCTCAACTGTAAACAATTACTACTTCAGATCAGAGCAACTATAGTTATGAGTGAACGAATGGAAGAATCTTACTACTTATTCAGAGAGGAAAATTAAAGAGAATTTAGAGAAGCATGTTGTATATAGTAAGAGGATTACTGGTTACTTGTGTATACAAAATATTACCTGTGCTGCGGTGGGCGCCTCGTAGGAAAGAAAGAAATCTCCCCATAGAGTTGGATGGAAGGAGGAAGAGTTCTTCTTCATCTCCTGGCCGAGGCGAGGACCGTCTGTAGTTAGAGTTGGGGCAGCCATCGGTATCCTGGCCTTAGCTATATCTCAGTGCTTGGTAACCTAGCTATGTGCCTTTGGTACTGAGAGTTGGATGCATGAAAGGCCTCTTGGGGGTGCTATTTATGCTTTGAGATAACAGATACAAACAAAAGTCTTAAGCTAATCTTTTTACTTTTTAAAATGGAAATGGAGATGGAGCGTAGTTGCTAATCTTTTAGAGCACAAGTTCAAGTGATTGAGAATGAAAATGAAAGATAAATTCATGTGTCAGTTGGCAACAATGGAACCATAGTAGCAGAATTATCCATTCGATTTAACCTAGTATTCCCTCCATATTGGTAAAAAAGTCGTTTTAGAAAAGGTTTTAGTCAAACATTGGGAATATAAATCGTCCATAACTTTGAAGTTGTTGAGTTTGTAAGGGCGTCTCCAATGGTGCTCAAATAGCTAGCTAGGAGGAATTCTATTGGGTATCAATGACACTTTACAAATAGCTAGCTAGATGAGGTATAAAAATAATATAAAAGTAACATGTTGATTGGCTATCGGGAGAGAGACCAAATAGCTAGAGACTCTCAAATAGCTAGCGACTAATAAATATCTAATCTAGCCCTCTCTCCTAGAAACATCTCTCTCACATAACTCTCAACTATAGTGTTTATTTTTTCTTATTTAGATGTCTCATCTAGCTAGGGATTTGTAAAGTGACATTGATAGCCAATAGAATTGTTTCTAGCTAGCGATTTGGTAACCATTGGAGACGCCCTAAATGTGAAAATTATATGAATAGATTTGTCTAAAAAAATACTTTCATAAAAGTATAAATATATCACATTTTCATAAGTATTTTTATAATTATAAGAGGTTAAAGTTGTGTTTTAGAGACCGTGTCACTGTCCTAAACGACTTCTTATACCAATACGGAGGGGGTACATGTTAGAGAATTAAAATTTACGTGCGTAGCTCAGCCACCCCCCATCAGCTAGAGTATAGAAGAGAATTTTATATCTTCAATAGTTTCTAATACTTCACTCCTAAAAGTATAGAAGAGAATTTATCTCTTTACTAGTTTGCTCAAAAAGTAGTTATGACCCTTTCAACAAAAGTGTAGCAGGCTAGCAGCAATCTATATATTCATTGGTGGCTCCTGTGTTGATTTTTGGCCTCAACACTATTAAGAGCAACTCCAAGAGTTTGCTATTTTAATTAACTTGGCAAATCTTATGATTTGCCAACTCTTAGAACATTTGCCAAACTAAACAAAATCACTCTCTAATAGTTTGCTATTTTTTGCTTACTAGTGTTTTTTTTTTTAAATGGCCTTCTTTTTCATCTCTTACATAACAGGGGAACGAAGGAGGAGGGTCGGGGACGAGGCCGGAGGTCGACCGATGGGCGGCGCAGTGGGGCCGTAGAGCCTAGTGGCACCCAGCCACACCCACGGTAGGGCTTAGAGTCGTTGGCCAGCGCGTCAAGGGTCGCCGCCTACTGCTCTGAGCACTGTGGGCCAGCGATGCATAGTTAGTGGCGCACTCACAGTCAAGGTTGCTAGTCAAGTTTGTTCACTTCTGTTAGAATAGAACCGAGTTCCTACTGGCCTCGGCTAGTGTGTGCTTCATAAAAATATAACCCTGTAATAGCTGTGTACAAATAAACCGCGGCGGCAGAGATTGAAGCTGCAGCGCTACTTGGTCCGGCCATGGCTGCTATGGCTGTGGAGCACGACCGGCAGGCAAGAGAGAGCGAGCTGGGGCAAGCATGAGTATGAAGTTGCCAAGGACGCCGAGGTCGACGAGCACGCACACGACCGCTGCTTCGGCGCTAGAGGCCGTGGCCGGGAAGAGAGAGCGGGCTAGGGTGAGCGCGAAGGCCAGATGCGTGCGTATATTTGCGCAGGGACTGTTTTTGCTAAGTTGTCAAATTTTGCCGAGCGGTATGCCAAACTTGTTGGAGATCCTTTTTTTTTTTTTTTTGCAAAAATTGAAGGATGCCAACCCAATATACCAAAACTGTTGGATGCTCATCTCCAAGAGTTTGCCAAATTTTACTTGGCAAATTTGAAGTTTTGCCAACTTCTAAAAAGATATGCCAAGTAAAAAAAAAGAGCTCATTTCCAACGGTTTGGCATAATTCAGTTGTCAAACCCAGATCTAACTTACTTCAGGAACCCTCAGAGAAATAAAATTATGTTTATACCCTCCCACCTCTTGAAAACTTACATCAGGAACCCTGAGACAAAAATAAAATTATGTTTATGCCCTTCCACCTCTTCTAATACGACGAATGCGTCGCGAATGCCAGCCAGACGCGCACGCGCAATTATGCGCCGAAGGAGTCTAGATTTGCTAACTTCCCCATAATGCCAATGACAAATGCCAAATTGTTGGAGCCTCAATTTTGAGCTTTTTGCTAAAAACCAAGAATGCCAAACACAATTACAGAACTGTTGGAGTTGCTAACATCTTTGTAAAGGGACAACTCTGCTACGCGCTCCTACAACAAAGGTGCGCTGATCAGCGTCGAGGAATGCTCAACGAAACAGACCTAGGCAGTGTTGCAGTGTCCTCTTTCCATTAACTGATTCACGTAGGCAGGCACACAAGTAGTATTTGTCAGTAGTGGACTTGTAACTTTGGACCGTAGCTGCAGTGTGACGGTGACATGTGGAACTTTTACCAAATAAATATAGACTTTATTTCACAAAAATGGACTTGACTATTGTTTGACAAGAAACAACTCAAGAAACGTGCACCACCGCATATTAACTGGGACATCTGTTCGAGCGGCCATAGGGAGTATCTGGTAAGAGGCACATTGGTCAAACCATGCATTTGGAATCTGTTAACAACGATGTTAAAGAGAAGAGGAAAAAGGCAGTTAGTTACTGTGATTGACCAGGAAATATTCATATTTTGAGAGGTATACGGCCATGCTTGGCATCCAAGAGCCTTTCACCGGCCGAGAAACTTGTATCGGCATGTCTAAAGTATGGACATGTGATTTTGAATCAAGGAAGGATACCCACATTGCAACAAGAAGTCCAGGCACGCCTGCTGTCTAAAGTATCGACATGTGATTTTGAATCAAGGAAGGATACGCACATTGCAACAAGAAGTCCACGCACGCCTGCTGGCCTCGGAGGCTTTGGCGTGTGGTGCACGTGATAAGACCTTGGGTTTGAGCCCTTCGTTTCAAATTGTAATTTGTTTGACTTTTTCAACTCCAATTTTAACCACTCGTCTTATTTAAAAAATTTATGTCAACATAGTCAAATCTAAGTCATTCTTAAGGACCTTTTGTTAATAAAGCACGTCACAAGAAAAGAAGTGATATTTTTACATAATTTTTTGAATAAGATGAGTGTTCAACTTGGGGTTTAAAAAGGCAAATGAATTACAATTTAAAACAGAGGGAGTATTTTATTTATTTGCTTATCTGGGGCGACCAAGAGGGCTGAGTTTTTATGGCGGAAAGGCTATGGCAGTAGCTTTTTTTTAGATAATGGATATAGTTCATACCCGGCTTCATCTACCAATAGGTAGAATCTGGCCAATTATTACAAAACAGGTAGCCAGTGTTTCAGATAACACAAAAATCACCAGACAACAGTGGCACAACTAAGAAAAATAAATAAACTGACGGAAAAAATACATCTCCAACAAGGAGCTCGAGATCCTGGCAACGACATGAAGCACCTGTATATGTGCAAAGGAACCACCATGACGCCGACATCTAAGCCGACAAACGAAGGGATCTTCCAAAAGCAACGTCTCCAACGAGAAAATGACATCTAGAGACGTCATCATCGCCCACCAAAGCACTGGTGTAGGGTTTTCAGCCAGAGAGATCATAAGAACGACACCTCCAACGAGGAATGTGGCACCCGCAGGCGTCACTGTTGTCGAAACATGATAGGATTGTCAGCGCCCACCAATAGTCGTACCGTTACGCGATTGATCCGGAAGAATTGGCCGTCGTCGTAGCCGCTTAGGCCGGCTACCACTACCGCAACAGGTAAAGCGAAGAAGCCAGTAGGTAGCAGATCTGCATGGGACCCTGCTCATGGAACAGATCAACGTCGGCGCCGCCACTCCACCAAAGCCGAGGTTGGACCTCGCTAAAGCCACCTGATAAGCGCTATGGAACAAGAAACCGACCCGACGCCATGCCGGCCAGCCACCGTCAGTGCACCACCCCCTTGGATGTCACTGATCGCCGGTGCGAAGCCTCCAACAAGGGGACCTTGCCGAACCGGCACGGGGCACGACTCCCGCCCATAGGTCCCCGGATCTGGCCATGAGACAGAGAACGGGTACCCCTGGCCAATGGCTGACGTACTACGACGCCCTTCGTCCTGGGGCTGCCGGATCTGCCCGCTTGGGTTCTCCCAACGCCCAGCCCATGGACAGCTGGCACTGCGCTACCATGAGAGAAGGAAAGGCCCAACAGAGGAGACAGAACCCGGCCACCGTCGAACCACTCCTCGCTTGCCTGAGCTCTTGGCCAGCGCCGCCGCGGTCGCAGACGACGACCTTGCCGAACTCCCACGCGACTCACCGAATCGCCGCACCAAACCCCGCGACGACCAACGCAACCACGCCACCAAAACTTGAGAAGGGCCCGCCGCCGCCATCCCGGCCGGTCGCGCACCGCCTTGCCGACTGCCTGCTCCGGCGGCGGCACAACGGGAAGGGATAGGAGGAGGGAAGACGGCGACAGCGCAGGGTAGGCTTACCGCCGAGCCGCCTGCGTGGTGGAGGCGCGGGGGTCTCCTGCTTTATTCTCCCCTTGCAACTTTCCACCAACTACTCCTATGACAGCAGGACTATGGTAGTAGTTGTGCATGGTTATAACTTATAAATGACAACAAGAAATGGCAGTATTATTTGCTGGAATGTGCATGGACTTAATGATGGGGCAAAAGGGGTGAGTGTGCGTAACCAGAGCCCACGCTACAAAGTTTCCTATGAAATGCCACGGTGAAAAAGTATAGCAAAAGACCCAAAAATGGTAGCAATAGTATTATTGCTACCCTTTTTTTTGGTTAAAAATTGTTGCACTTGTTCTAGTAGCAATAGCATGAGTGCATGACACCACGGTTTGCATATTTGTTCCGGTACACAACCCCTCTATTGCAACACTTTCAATGCTGTTGCATCACACATTGGGTGTAGTAACAGAACCAATGACAACCACTCTGGGTGTGTGTCAGGCCCCCACTTTTATGGGTCCTTAATCTCATGTATTTGCGCCAGGATCATGCACAAATATGTCTATTAGTCCCAAATAATGGTACACAGATATAGGGAAATCCGAGCTTTATTAATATAGGATAGAAAGTCTTACATTGGCTACTAAGGAGGTCACTGATCTGGATTACAATATCAGAGTTAGCCAACCGAGAAGGAGTGGGTTAACTATGACACTGCCTCCTACTCCACAGGCAAACTTGAGCGTGGACGAATCCTGGGCTTCAACGTCTTTCTCCTAAGCAACGTCTTGCGAACTCCTACGAACACTAGTCCTTTACCTTGTCGACGATCTTACCTTCTGATGTGCCAATATCTGTACAAATAGAGGGGTGAGTACAAACATACTCAGTCAGTCCAAACCAGGGGTGGTTGTGTTTATTATGAGTTGGGCCCTAGCAGTCTCTAAAACTGCTCTTGCTAGTTCCTAGGTTATGTCATATCATCATCATCATCATCATCGTCACAAATAGGTTAGTCATTTAGTGTTAAATCTAATCATAGATGATCTTGCCTAGCATCTGCCCATTCCAAGGACGTGGCTATTCGAATAGATTTAAGTAACTCTGTAGAAGTTGTACAAATTTCCCCACATGATAGGCGTAGTCTCTACCATCGTCATGGTTTCAACAGGCCTAACGAGATCTCGTACCCGCTTGGGCCGTCACCCTAGACATCCATATAATTCCCACCACGGCTTCTTAGGGGTTGGAACACGATGACGCATCATCCTTGACATTATGGTGATACCCAATCACCACGGGTAATACCTTATTACTCAACCTATATTGTCCAACATTCATAATCATAATCATAATCATAATCATGGGACCACTCTCCCCATGTCTGCTCTTGATAGACCGTTTGCCTTCTCCGGCCTCCTAGGTTAGAAATTATACTTCAATCCAACGGGGTGTGAGATCAAGTCGTCCCATACCGACATGTGGTTGTACGCGATTATTCTCACTAGGTAGATGGTCTATGAACCAGTCCTTAGGGAGGCGAGTATCTCTCCGCAGGAACCTCTCGCGACGATTCCCGATGTGGTATTTAGGCTTTACCAGACTACCACCACTCACATCTTTTGTTGGTTAAGTTCATTTTAAACATACTCATCATATTATGATCACATTCTCGGTCATGCACATAGCATCAACGAAGTCTCACGCACATAGCCCATGAGTACTTCAGTACTTAATATCAATGAGGTCTCATGCACATAGCCCATGAGTACCCCAGCACTTAGCTCATAAAACATCTCACGCACATAGCCCACGAGAACATCATGCCATGATCATGCTTCCCTCAAGTTCATTAGATTATTAAAGATTAAGTCGGGTTAAGGGGGTAAGGATTTTCCTGGTGTGTTCTTACTAATCAGCACGATGTCAAACGAAGTTGGCTCGCTCCGGAAGAAGTCAAAAACAGTTTGTCGAATGCTAACGCGCGACGAACGAGAAACCTAACTTGAACTAGGGCAAACAAAACAAGCATTGAATATTATGGTGGTGACAGGCTTAATGCATAGACCTAGATTTTAGATGAATTATGGAAGTCGTTTCACGCGAAACGGAGTTCGGATGCATGAGATACGGGTTTTACAATATTGACCCTATTTTAATTACTAGGGTAATATCATATAGAAATTTTATCATGCTTTAAATTTGGAACTAATTACATGATAAAATTCTATAATTTGAATAATGAATTTAAAAATTTTCTAGGAATTTTTCTGAATAGGGTAATAGCATTTATAAGGTCCTATGTACGCTAACTGGGTGTGCATAGCATTTTGCCTCCTGTTTACACGCACTGTGTGCTACCCCATGTGACTGACCAGCGGGCCCGGCCCAGCCCACATGGCCACAAAATGGGAGGGAACGGCGTTGGACGGGGTTGGGCACGCGTCGTCTTCCTGTTGGTTCTCCGCTGACGTCGTTACGGTCAGGGACGGTGTCGTCGGGTCGCCTACGTCCTCTGCTCCGACGGCGGCGCTCCGCCGGAGCTTTGCCGGAGACAGCAGTATGCCGTCCTTTGCTCGCCACAAGGGGCCCATTGGTCTCCCCTTGCCACACCGAACTGGGTGGTGTTGGTTAGGGCGGTACGGTGACACATCTCCCACGGCGGCGGCATACGCGGCAGCTCTTCGGCGGCGGCGGCGCTTGGGCGAGGGGCTACATAGCACGACAAGGCAAAATACGTGAGGCAGACGAAAGAGGAGGAGTTGAGGGAACACACCAGCTTGCCAATTGAGACTGGTGGAGACCACGACGGCAGCAAACTTGTACCCTAGCTGGCGGCGACGGCGGAGGTCCGATTTGGGGATAACTCGGATAGCACGAGGAGGAGAGGGAGATGGGAGGAAAGAGCACGAGCACCGCGTGTTCTGGCTCACTACAGAGCGCTCGTTGCTGGGGCGAGGTCGGATGGGGCGTCGGGCAAGGCTATTTATAGCCGCGCCGCGGTGGGCGGTGGCTCCACCGGCGAGATATTTTCCTCGCGCTTCCGAACTTTTCCGGCAAGCGACGCTGTGCTCGTGGACCTCCACGGCGGCTCCGTCATCTGGATTCTGGTCTTGTCATCCTCAGCGTCGGTCGGCTAGCTGGCTAGGTGGTGGTCGTGGTGTCTTGTCGTGACGGCCAGCAAGCGGCTGGGCAAGGTCGTCGTTCCTCCTGTTGGCGTGGACGACAGTGGGGCGGTAGCTATGCGACCGGTGTGGTGGCTTTGAGCAAGTCCGCGCGTTCGCTGCGCACTCGTCCTCGCCTTTTACTCCAGCATGGCTGGCACATCGAGCAGGCACGGCTGGCTCCGCGTACGGGGTCGTCGGCGGTCGGCCGCCATAGCGACAGCGCCCGCGCTTGGGTCTGCACTGTGTTAGTTGAATCGGGGCCCACGTTGCACCGGCGTCTGTGTGCTCGCCGTGCTCCGACAGCGGGCTTGTCGTGTTGTCAATTCAGCGGTACAGCTGGAGGTAAACGTTGGCACTGTTCGCTCTGGCACGGAGGGAGGACAGGGTTCCAGCGCGATGGAACGCCTCGATGAGCAGGTCAGCGTGGCTCCTGTGCGCTCGTCGCCGCCATCAACGTGCTCGGTATGGAGGGGAACACGGGGTCTCGGTCTACAGCGCGGTCGGCCATCGCGTTGGGGAAGATGGCCCCGACGCGTCGGCCTTGCTGTCCATCTGGGTGTGAGGTGGCGGCGGCTTGGCGTTGGGCCTTGGGCCGGCTTGCCGCGATGGGCCAAGAGAATGGATGGAGGAGGGGCGTGGACGCCTGGGCTCAGCTGCCCGGTTTGGTAGTGGACCGGCCCATGCGGCGGGAAGAGGTGGAGAAAGGCAGGGTTGCTGTTGAGCCCACAATCTGTTTCTATTATCTTCCCTTTTTCTTATTTTCTCCATTTACCTCCTTTCCTTATTCTTTCCCATGCATTATTTCATGTGTATAAATATATACATATATCTTATAATTACACAAGGGCATATATTGACATGTCTTTGCTCAAGACCATGTATTAATATATATCCTTGAGATATACATATATATTTGCACACATGATACGAGTTTATTATTATTCCCAGATAAAATGTAAATGGGTTCATGCATGACTTCCATAAGTTGAATCGAGACTATGCTTTTCCTCTGTTGCCACCATAAGCTCAACGAGCAAGCAAATAAAAGGGAACCTAATTTCTATATGGTGAAATTTTAATGCAGGGTTTTGGAAAACAAGGTTTGGTTTTGCGGAAAGTAGATCAAGTTTTAGTTGTATTTGAAAAGTTCAAATTTTTAGTAATTTCTGAAATGATGCAAAAACACAGGTGTTACAAAGGTGGCAATAGTATCAATTGCAACGAACTAGGTGTTGCTAGCGAAACCTATCGCTACATGTTGGTCTTGTAGCAAAACAATGCAATAGCAACGCAAGATAGGTTTTGCAATCGTCGTTATTGGCACCCGAGGAAAGCATTGCAATAGAGGGGCCCACTATTGCCCCATTATCCTAAATGGTTGCTATAGGTGGAATAGGCTATTGCGAGTTACTTAGGTTGGTTACTATAGATAGATCCTCTATTGCTATGTTACATAAATAGTTGCTATAGGTGAAACAGGCTATTGCCACATTACAAATATATTCTCTATTGCCACATTACCTAAATGGTTGCTATAGGTGGTCCTCTATTGCTGCCATCGTTACAAGAGATAGACCATCTGTTGCCACGCTAAATCGTGTTGTTGCCATAGATGTACCCTTGTTACTGTTGGCATTTCTAAACGTCATCACTTTAAAGGGTAGGTAGAACCTAACTCCTCAATGACGCCTAAAAACATTGGGTATAAAATAAATCTACACTTACGTTGTCACATATAAAAATCATTATATCTGCAAGATATAACCTTAAAAATAAATATAACCTGAAAATAAACTCTATACCACTGTAGCACTTCACCTAGGATGAACCAGGTATCGTAATTTATTTTTTTCCCAAAGAAAGAACTGTGAGGCAACTTTCATATGGCTCATGGCAATTCTATATTTTATGTACATAAAATCAATTATTCCAATACTCTAGCAAGGGTGAATATAAAAGATATAAAATGATAAGTAAATAAATACAATGTAAAAGATAAAAACAATGCTTAGGGTATTCCATGAGATAGAGAGATACAGAGACTCAACTAATATGGTAAAGACAATCATGGGTATTCTATGAGTAAAGAACTTCTAAGTAACTATAAATCATTAAGTCAAAGCATAGCATATAAAATATTCTCATCTATAGCACAGTCAAATTATAATCATATAACAAGAGGAACTTCAACTAAGGAGGATTTATAATGAGATACACTAGCCTCCATCGCGACCATGTTCTACCGTTCAGTATATACGGGGGGAGGATTATAGAAGACTCAATAAGGCTGTCACCCTTACAAACTACCCCATGACCCAGCATACAGTGGGCATCCACAAATAACTTATATCTAAGCACCATGCTTACATATAACTTACGACTTAACACCCTCAAGATAAAGGTAAGTTGTCCACGATCTCAAGCATATAATAATCAATAACTAGACTATATCAAATATCAAACTAGAATATACTAAGAACATAGCAATCAATAATATAATAAAGTAAAGCATAATCATAATTAGAACTCAAGATAAAATGTATTAGATTGTCTACTACTCTAATCTCTGAAGAACTAGAGCTCTAATCTTCTAATCTCTAGAAACCCTAGTACTAATCTCTCCTTCTAATTACAATGGATCTAAACTCTGAATAATTCTGAATAATATTGAATTATGAATTAGGGTTTCAGGGATGAGCTCCGCCCTTTTCTTATATAGCCTCCTTGAATGAATCTCAGCCCTTGGATCACACCGACTCGATTGGATGACCAAGATCTACTCCTTAGGTTGGTTGTGGGAACCTTCTAGAAGCAGGACATGTGGACCCTCCGGGGGATGCCGCCCGGCCCCACATAGGGCGTCGCCTGGCCCCACTTGGTGGAGTCTGGGTCCCGGCCTTCGCGAGCTTCTTTCTTTCTTCATTTAGGTCCTTAGAATTTACATTAATGCCCTGGATTCGGTCCTTTTCTTCTGTTTCTCATTTTCTCCTCTTTTTAGCTCTTTTTCCAGTGTTTTCTGGATTCTTCATGCAAAACAATATATGCACCAAAACTTGAGGAAATCATTAGTAATAATAATATTTATCTTGCATTTATCCTTAGTTGATGGTATAGAACATATATAAAATTGATCAATAACTACCATCAACAATTACCACAAACAAACATGTAGTTTCTATAGATGAACATCTCTATTGGCACAACTAAATGTGGTTGTTATAATTTAGAGGTTATTGCCAAGATCATTGTTTACTCGGTGTGTGATTGTTGACACGCCATTTGGTTTGCTTTTATCATATATTGCAGCGCCAAATGAATATATTAATAATTCATGTTGCAATGCTTTGTTTGGTAGGTAAAATGAATAATCGCACAACACCAAATATATAATGAATCAAGCATCGACATCCATTGAAACGAAATATAATTTGTTCTTAGATATCTTTAATGAAACACACCCAATGTCAAACTAAACGAGAACACAAAACCATTGGTATAACACATAATGTATCCATCACACAATTGTTTGAGCTCATTCGAATCTACTACACCTATAAAGATAAACCCCACTAAGGTATTTCTCTCAACATGCAAGACATCCACATCAACATCCACTCAACAATCCACTAGAAGTTGCAAAATACAACTAGCATATGTAATTATGATAGTTTCTCTTCATCCACTAACATGCATTTAATTGTTCACAAAATTAATTTAAGATAGTTTCATTCATGGACAAAAATAGTCTAATTTCTTTTTAAATTATTTGTAATCCCCGCAAGAACGCGCGAGTATTCACCTAGTTATATGACCAATATGTCTACTGCAGCTGGCGAAGGTTGCCTTGATATGTATGTTGACCATCGTCCCACCATTCGCATGCTCCTTTTGAAACTCAAGCTTTCTCTTGAAAAAATCATTGACGTGCATTAGTTAAAATAAATTCATAATGGATATGCCTCCAATGCGTGATGAATAGCAAGTCGTCCACATGTTCCTCCAATCTGTGACGATGGCTTTTGGTCATGCATGAAACCCCATTTTCATCATAATCTCCCGTCCGTCGGACGTCTTAACGACGTTGTTAACGGCATTTGTGGTCCGTGATGCTCCGATTATGTCACTAATATTCAAGCCAAAAGTTCATCACCACACACTTATGATGAAAATAGACATTTCATCATAGAAGGTATTTCATTCTATGATGAAAGTGTGTATCGTCACGAGCAAAACATCACTGATGATCACATTTTCAATAGTGCTTACAACAACGGTGTGGAAGGTATAGTCTTCTATAACAAATCCATACATTCTCTGTAAGAAAGCAATGTCCTGGAAAGTAGCGTGCTCATAGCCAGAAACCGAAAAACCCTCTCCGGTCACCCAAAAAAAGAACGTACGACCTGAATCCATCGGGCCATCACAAGGTAGGACAACTTTGATGCCGTAAACAGGTGAACCATCCCCGACCATCTCAAAATCTTTGGATGCGTAAGGTAGGCCGCAGTGAGACACCACATTTTGCAATAGCGGCAGGTAGGAAGTTCATACAAGGGACATGGATTTCATCATTAGATTCAGTGGAAATCTAACCCAAGAGTTGTAGGGACAAGAGTTAAGAACAAAAAAGGAGAACCCAAGAGGTCAAGAAAACATGATGAGGAGTAGTAACCCAAAAAAAAGAAACACAAACCAAAGCAGGTCAGCGACGACTATGAGGACGTAAGAGGAAATGGAGCCACAGAAAGACTGTACCAGCTCCGCGCAGAAGTCAAGCTACCATTTTTTGATCGTTTCCCCACAGATCCAGCTCAGATCGTTTCGATCCCCGCTGGTGCCATTCAAGAGCCTACATAAGCACAAAAATAGGAGCAAGATCAGCAAATGAAGAAAACAGTAGGAGAAACGAAAACCTAGGCCGCCATGGCTTACCTTTGAGAGCAAGGCTCAGGAGAGTGAAACAGAAGCGTCGACACAGGCGCCTGTATTCTCTTTATCCAAGACTCATCTCTCCCCAGCAAATTTGTGGGGTGGACTACGGTGCAGAGGCGAGCCCTCGACACGAAACAATCGCTGACACCTAGGCCACGCAGCTCAACCCACATCGATGGGACCGGATAGGTAGCGTACGAAAGGCCGTGGATGGAAGCATCATGGGATGTACGGCCGCAACATTACAAAGGCTTAGCCACACTGTGGCACCCATGCCTCGGTACTAGAGGCTCCATGTTTGCTGACCAATAGGATATCGACAACGTCTCCAAGGCTCTTTGACAAAAGACGTTCCATAAATGTTATGGGCGGTTGTAGCGGTGCAAGGGTACCCGTTTTATAAGTAGGATAGACTCATGAGACAGCACACGTATATCTGTACAACAAACCCCATAGAGATCGACCAATGGGTGTCAAGAGCCTCTCATTCGATGAGGCCGTTATAGGAGCATGGAGCTACATCTATATTGCATAGCTACCAGGCACTGTGATCTCCAAAACGGACCCCACACTGCCTGCTCACACGAATGGGCACACCATATTCCACACAAAGATCACAGATTTTGTAAC
The DNA here is from genome assembly GCA_015847255.1 of Hyparrhenia diplandra. Taxonomy (NCBI): domain Eukaryota; kingdom Viridiplantae; phylum Streptophyta; class Magnoliopsida; order Poales; family Poaceae; genus Hyparrhenia; species Hyparrhenia diplandra. The sequence continues at coordinate 16,236 of JADLZK010002723.1, read as the reverse complement.
CGCCGCCCCGCATACAAAGGAGCTCTCTCTGGCTGCTCGGGTGGGCTGTCTTGGGGGTAAGGACTTAACGGGCGCCGCATGGCGTGTCATTTGACCCTGTGCGGGGGACGCACCTCGCTCAGAGGGACGTGACAAATGCAGGATTGGGCCCGCGTGTCAACGGGCACATGATGGTGGGGTCAGCACAGGGGGAAGGGCTTTACGCAGCGCACTCCGCCAGATGCGATGGCCATGGCATTGGGCCCGCCGCATCAGTGGTCATCGAACGGTAGGCCCGCATGGGACGAAGGACCATGCGGACACCACGCGACATGGCGCTCGGACTGGCGGCCCCACAGCGACGCGACGGGTGAAGGATTAAGCCCGACGTGTCAGTGGCCAGCGGCCGATGGAGCCCTCGTTGGGGGAGGCCTTTACGTTGACCGCGCCACGTGGGGCGTGCGCGTCTGGCGTTCATGACACGCTGACCAGGGATGGTCGCGGGGGCCGCAGGATTGGGCCCGTCGACTGAGTGGCCACACGCTAGGTGGGTCGGCCTGGCAGCTAGGGCGTGTTGCAGACCACGTGGGCGGGCGACACATCTCATTCAAAGGGATGCGCCGGCCATAGGATCGGGCCCACCTTGTCAATGGCAGTGGATGGTGGGGTCCGCACAAGGGGAAGGCCTTTACGTTGATGCGTGCGGGCATGTGACGGTGGACGAACGGTAGCGCCATATGTAGGGTGACGACATGGTGCGGTCTGTGAGGCACGATGGCCAGGACATTAGGCCCGCCGCGTCAGTGGTCGTGGAACGGTAGGCCCGCGCGGGGGGAAGGATCTTACGGACACCGTGCGGCTGCGGTGCTTGGGACGGCAGCCCCACAGTGACACGACAGGCATAGGATTGGGCCCACCGCATCAGTGGCCAATGGCTAGTGGAGCCCTCGCGGGGGAAGGCCTTTACGCGAGACGGCGCCCGGGGGGGACGTGCACGACCGGCGTCCGCGACGCTACCGACTGGGACGGCCGTGGGGGCCATAGGATTGGGCTCGCTGACTTAGTGGTCGCACAGCGTGTGGGTGGGCCTGGCGGCTAAGGCGCGCGCGCAGACCCTACAGGCGGGGGACTTAGGCGAAAAAAGTGGCCAGAGCTCAGAATTTCGCCTCCTTCGGGTGCGACGTTCCTCACAATCGAGGGACCAGAGTGGAAGAGTGCAGGGCGGGGCCGGGGACCTACGCGGGCCTGTTGACGCTAGTTATTGGCCACTTTTATATATATCTGATATGCTATCAATCATGCGATGAATGCTACTGAAGTTTTATTATTTCTAATGATTTCCACGAGTTTTGGTGTACACTCAGTTTTGTAGGAGAACTCCAAAAAATAGAGCTGAAAAGAGAGAAAATAGAAAAACAGGGAGAACAGGACTGAACCAGGGCGATTAGTATAAATTCCAATGGTCTAAAGGATAAAAGAAGACAGCTCGCAAAGGCTGAGACCCACTTTTCAGGAAGTGGGGCCGGGTGGCACCACATGTGGGGCCGCGCGGCACCCCCTGTGGGTCCACATGTCCTGCTTCTGGAACATTCCTACAACCGACCTATGGAGTAGATCTACACCGTCCAATCAAGTCGGTTTGATCCAAGGGCTAAGATTCATCCTATGGGGCTATAAAAGCAAGGGCAGAGCTACCCCCTAAAAACCTTAATTCATAATTCATTATTAGAATTCAAGTCTAGGGTTAGAGAAGTCGAGATCTTATGATTAGAGCTAGACACTTCTAGATTAGCTACTACAAATCTTGATTAGCAATCGAGTTTATTAGAAATAGAGAGATTAGTGAAGTGCTTCGGAGGAGTTTTGGCCTTTTGGATCTTCTCTCTTGTATTCTGAGGGATCATTTTCTTCGCGAGAAGAGGAGTGTATTCAGAGATTATCTGGTGTTCGACTTCATAATTAAAGTAAGTTTTGGTTTATTTAATTCTTCAAGTTTTCAACTCTTATTGAGTACTTTAATCTTGGTTGCTCTTGATTAGAGGGATAGTGTCTAGTATAGGCGTGGTGCTTAGACTAGAGTTATCTATGAATGCCCCTTTTTGGCTTGGAATTGGTGGTAGAATCATAAAGGTGACTTATAGCTTTATTGAATCCTCTGTAGCCCACTTTCCGCCAAGAAGTGAACGGTATGGTTTTTCTATTCTTAGTAAATTAATTTTACCTTACTTTATTAAGGATTAGCATCCACGATAGAATAAATGAACTGAGGTTTATCAAGCTTAGAATTAGAAAGCCAGAGTTGTCTCCTAGTCCAGCTAGTTTCTTAAGTGCTCTTGATTGTGAAGTGGATTGGGTAAACGCTAGTTATATTCACCTATTGTTCCTTTGGGTTCGATATTTTAAAACCGGGAGTCCATCTTTTGGTGAAGTGTTACAACGGTATTTCTATTTGTGCGCTTGCGGATATCTTTATCTTTATTGTGTGCATATAATTTATACTAAAAAAAGCGTCGCGAATGGACGGAAACCCGAGGGGCTTGCCGCGACGCACGGCCGCCCCGGGCGGGCGGGCTCGCGCCCTGGACCTCACCAGCCGCTCCGGCCGGGCCTATGGGGCGAAGGCCCACTACGCCGTCGATCGGCCAGATCCGGCGGCCAAGAGGGCGCTGGCGATGTGGACACGCCGGGACGCGTCCAGTCCTGGGGTTCTCTTATTCTTAGATATGGTCAGTACCACTAAACCAAAGCTCAATCTCTTCTTGACAATCGCTCGTCATTCTCACACATGGGCACATATCCACCATGTGTTTGTAGCTCCACTTGCTTTGTAATAATGAAATTTTAGTTTGTAGTGACTTCATTAGTATATTCGGAACTTGTGAGAAATAGATGTTGAATCCTATACCAGCAGTCAAGAATTTAGACCTGGCAGTGATATAATGATCCAGAGTAGTATGACTTAGATCACCTGGAACTAACTTGGATTTCGTAGGCATTAGCCTCAAAACTGAAGCTGGGGTTTTAGATTTTACAGAATCTACTTGTACTTTTATTTTTTTAATACAAAAACATGTTTATTTTTTGTAGTAATTTTTTTTCGTAAGCAAGCTTGGAATTTTTTTTATAGTAATTAAAGATGCTCATGAATACACATGCTTAATAATGGGGTGTTATACACCGCTACACTTGATATATTTCTCCAATCACATATAAGAGCTTGGTGTTCGCATTCAAAGCAAGCTTGTAAACACTACAGGAAACTTCATCTTCGCCGATGGGACTGCGTTTTGCCGAGAATACGAAACTCCAGCTCTCGGCAAAGTTAACCTTCGCCGACCGCCGTTCTCAGTGGAGCTCAAACTTCTTTTATAGCCAGTCCAGCACACTAATCCTCTTCCTTTGTTTCTCGCAGCTGCTAGCGCATCCCGGCAAGAACTGCAGCGACTAGCAGGCCTTCTGCATGTCTGTTGGCGGTCCTTATCATACAAATTATACCGCCAACTTAGTTATATAACATGGTGAATAACGTACTTTTGCCACATGAACATTTGCTATTAATCTAGTTCCACTTGTATTCGAAGAAAATATGTTTTGCAGGCACAAACGTGGAAACAGGTAAAAGTACGCCAAAAGGAAGAGACAAGCGCACATCAGAACTACGCTTTGGACAAGGGGAATGCCACCAGGCCAAAACCAACGCGAACCAGGCCAAAGGACCCCCGAGGACGCAACCTACAATGGGCCACAAGCCCACCTCAAAAAGGCACGGCGCCAGCGGGGCAAAACTGGGCCGCCGCACCCGCGGGCGCCCGCCGTGGCCTGGAGCCCGAACCCGCCGCGGTTTTGCCTTGACCCGTGTCCGGAGGAGAGAAGACGGTGCATGAAAGTGCTTTCTGGGATGCGCCAAGAATTCCCGCCAAAACTCCCTCGGAAGACATGGTTGCATGTGTAGAAGATATGGTTCCCGCCAAGAATGCTTGGTTGCATGTGAGGGGAATCAAATTGGCGCCAAGACATGTGCACTTGCATGGCTAGGAAGGCTTGCATGAAGGTATTTTTGGGATGGCGCCAAGGAGGAGGAAGGCTTGCATGAAGGTATTTTTGGGATGGCGCCAAGGAGGAGGCGGTTGCATGCCTAGGAGTTTGAATTTCAAGATAGAAACAAGCATAGCCCTCCATTCTCCCCCTCTCTTCCCTATATAAAGAGGCCCTTGCCTCCCCTTGTAACTCACCAATTCACACTTGATCATTCACTTGATCATTCAATAAAGGATCACATTTTCCTTCACACATTCCATCACCATGTGATCCATCACTCCCCACATTCCTTTGGGAATTACACTCCACGTCTCACACATAGGGTGGTGTAGAGAGTGCCAAGACACTCAGTGGGAGTGAGAGAGAGTGCAAGGTAGAGAGGAAGAGAGGAGTAGCGACCCCGCGGTCTTTCCACTGTCGGAGTGCCGGATCTGTCGGCTCCCGCCTCCCTATCTTGTACCTCTACGGGTAACTTTACGACTTGGCGAAGTTATTCATGTCTTACTTTCAGTATCATTCTTAAGTTCCATGCTATCATTTATTATATCGAGAATTATGGGATCGTTGTTTGCCCCTGTGGTAAATGCTCTAGTAGAGGGCCCCTAATAGAGACGGGATCCCCTGATCGACGCTAGAGTAGTGACAAGTAACGTAGATGTGGTGTCTAAGTTATGAATCACCCTCATTTGCTCCGCAATCCACGGTAGTGAGGTAGGGGATAGGTGGTGACAGCCCTTTTCGCCCATCGTACTCCTCCACGTCCGGTCGCGTAGTAGAGCAAGAGGCCGGCATCGCTTGGTAGACCAAGTGCACTCCGGATGCCCGAAGTAATACTCGATTAATAGACAGTGTAGCCTGACTTAGTCTAAGTGCTGAAAGAACACATCACTCCTAGGATCACCTCCTATGCTTGACCCTTGATATCTAGAAGAAACAGGACTTAGCACCCGTTCCCTCGTGGAAATTCGATACACGGAATACTTCTAGGTGAAGTGCTACAACGGTACTTTCCGTGCGCTTGCGGACTTTGCTGCTTACGCTAAGAAATACCAACAAGCATTTCTGGCGCCGTTGCCGGGGAACGGTTGTCGTTATAGTCTGTGAAACCTAGTTATCAGTGTGAGCCCTTACCCCTCGCTATTCTTTTTTATTTTTATTTTTAGTTAGTTTTAGTTATGGAGCAACCCTTTCAAAACCTTTTTGCTCCTAGGGGCGAGCTCTTAGAACCATGTCAATCTTCAAAGCCAATCACAGCTTCAAGATTTGAGCTCCGCCCTGGCTTTGTAGCCATGGTTCAGGTCCAAACATTTTCAGGCTTGAAATTGGAAAACCCATTAATAGAGCATCTATCTTATAGCTTGGGACATAACTACCGAGGGTCATTTTCACATAAAAACCCAGCGGAAGGAGGAGCTTTCCTAAACCATATTTTTGAGAATACTCTCCCGCTAGAACCCATCCGAGTAGAACCCAAGCCGATCAAAGGGAAGTCTTTTCGGCTGTTGCCGAACCTGATACACCTATAGAGAGACCCTTGCCTGAACCAAAACCCAAGGGGACCGCATGGTAGGATCTCCTGTTTTTCGAGGCTGACCTTGCTGAGGGATTCAGTAACACCTCGAAATACGAACAATAGAAGAAACCACCAATCCCAAATTCGAAAAAAAAAAAAAACCTCAATGAACTTTTCTCCATGACTCTATTAAGGATTGGTGGAGGTCATGTATAACCTTGCTATGGGTATAAACATTCAAATCCCTTAAACTAAAATGTGTCAAGGAATCCTTTAGAACCCAACCAACACGGGCTTTTGCCAAGAAACCATACATGACCGAATTCTTCTGCACAAGAATGTAAAAAAAAGAGAGTCCTAGGTGCAGCTTGAGCCAGGCTTACTATGTTAATACACGCTAGCCTAGACCTGTCACTACCCGAGAGTATGTTTTCACATATCTTTCGTTCGGGTCTTGACATGGACACTGCCCTACGCATTGACATGACCGCTGGAGGGTTATTTATCGATAAAACTACGATGGAAGCACACTTCTCCCATCGTAAAACACAAACCCCACCAAAACCAGGGCATGTCAAGCTTTGAGAAGCCCTCATCAGCCGAACCCGTACCTTTACCATCCTTAGGATCGACTGTTGAGACATCACGAACACCGAAGGAAAATTCATCCTTCGAAGTTTCCAATTGAATTCGGGAATTATGGCAATACCTCGAACCTCTTTTGGCACAGAAACCCCACAACAAATTAAGTTTTCCCTAAAGCTAAACCATCAACAAAATGGTCATTGGAAGTGAAACGTTCTTCTGAAGCAATTCAGATTCTTTCACCTTCCAACATCATTACTTGTTTGTTAAAGGGAACTTTTTGGTGGAAGTCGTACACAACCTCACAGTCAGGACTAATATCATGTTCCAATTCTCAGCGGAAACCCTTTTGGGAAACATACCGCTAGTCCCGACTGACAAATTCCTTCAAAAAAAAAAGCCTATAGAGAGGAGCCATAGTGGAGAAGTCGGGAAAGATTGTTTCTGCCTTTCACCTAGAAATCCTAAAGGTGAAGCATCTTCCCAACCAAAACCTGTTCGAGGAGGCAGAGTTAATAACTCCATTCGATTCACTTAAGTTGCTCTCGCATCTTTGTGAAACGAAACACCTGTCACCCTCACTCGAACACAAGACATGTCCCTCTGGCCAACAAAACATTGTTCTTGACAAATGTCAAGGTACAACATTTGTCTTTCATGACATACCTTGGGAGGATAAAAACTCATGTGCCATGGACATGCCCGAGGCACCAACTCTAGAGACCAAGAAAGAAACCGTTAAGGGGCATGAAAAGTTTTCTTTTGAAATCCCTCAAATTTCTTGCTCACCTTTTTGGATCTCTAGAGTTGTCCCGTTTCTGACCACGTGCCCCTACGAGGAACCCAACCTTCTCTTAATCCTCGTTCACAAACTTTTCAAGAGGATGGTTGTGGATGTCTTCGTCTATCACAAGTTTTGTCGATATCGTAGTGGCACGATGGCACTAACCTTGCAGCTTGAGCGTAACGCTAAAATCTTACTGGAGAAGCTGGAACTTCACCACCCTTGATAGCTGCAAGAAGAATTCCCGTAGTCAAGCTTACGAACATAAACAAAGCACTACCGGGAGATACCCCTGACTATCAAAAAAAAAAAAAAAAAAAAAACCTTTTCTCTGATTAATAAAAAGCAAGAGTTTGTTGTCAAGTTAGTATGCACCTTCGGGTTTTTCTTGTCGCTAACCATTTCGGTGGAGATTGATTAAGAAGATCAAAAGAGGCACACGATACTTGAGATCATGAGGGTCACATCAACAAGAAACTTTGATGCTCATGGATGATGAGACATGCTCAAAAGGAGATCGGACCTTGCACACTTGACTTTTACACAAAAGTCCAAGTGTGTGTGTGTGTGTGGGGGGGGGAAGATGGTGCGACTCTCAAATTCCATCCACCAAAAATGATGAAGATGATGTCACCCTGCCTTGCTGAAAAAAAAAAAAAGAAAAGAAAGAAATTAAAAAAAAAGAAGAAGAAGAGAATTGAAAAAAAAAAAAAAAAAGAAAAAAAAAAAAGAGAGTTGTATAAATATATAATATATATATATATATATATATATATATATATATATATATATATAAAAAATATATATATAGAAAAATCAACAAGAGAAGAGAGGAGCAAAGTTGGCCCCACATGGTCAAGATACATACCAAAGTGCTACCCGACTCCACCCATCATTGCTTCCATGAGCAAGAAGGGTTCGCCTCTCGTCCTTTGCGGCTATCATCAAGACCCATGGTCCGTACACACATGTGTGTGTGGCTTGGCCTTGAGGTGCACCTAGACAGAGCCATCATACAAACCGCAAAGAACAACTTCGACGCTTCATCCATAGATGCTTTGTCGGTAAGTATATCCAGTGTACGCAAAAGGTAACATTCACCAAATCTCATACTCATAATTCATCTCCATAAGGTTATACAAATTCATACTTCCCTTGTTTATGATGTATGCTCTGGTTTGGATATGTCCCCATGTGATCACATGTGGTATATTCATAGATCTTTTTAAATTAAGCATGGTGCTTAGGTTAAAATGATTTTTTTAATCAAACTTTGACATGGTGTTAGAGTCTAGTTAATGAACTTACAAACTTCGTTATCATGATCCCCGGAAGTATATTATGTTGGAGATAAATCAAGGCTATGTTTACATTGTTCCCTTATGTTAGCCTTGCGTGAGTCATGTTGAGGTGAACAAATAAAACAAAACAAAATAAAATAAATAAATAAAATAATCACAATAAAGGCTCTACGGTATTCTTGCCGATAGAGCCATGTGTTCTTTGTTTTGTTTTCTTGCTTTCAAATAAAACCAGTACAAGACCAAGTGTGGGGGAGAACTCCCAAACACAATGAGCAAACTTTTGAGATCTCCCCAACACAATGCACAAACGCCGAGCAATTCATGACGGAGAAAGACGAGATGAACGACTACCATAAACTCCTTCATCTTCAAACGGTGGTTTGTGCAAAACTCTCGCTCTCACATCTCCCCAAAAGTTTTGATGTTTAAATTTTTGAACATATCAACAAGACAAAACCTGTTGGATGCACACTTGTCCCTTTTGTTTTTTCCATCCATATAATTTATCAAAGGAACAAGTGTGGGGGAGAAACCTACACATACACTACACAAGGTAAAAATTGAAATCCTTTACCTTCCCCTTTTGAATAGGATTAAAATGTATGATCATTAAAATAATTTAATCATCCTTGAACTCCACCTCGTTAAAATCTCTCAATATCTTTTAGTCAACATATATTATTCCTCACTAAAAGATAAACAAAACTTTTGAGGCTCCATCTCCATGCTATCCTTTGATAAAAATTTGCATACACTTTATTCCTTGCTAATATTCCTATGCCTTGTGAATTATCTATCATAGGGACCCCATGTTATCTAAGTAATTGGGATATGTGATATAGCTGGATGATTTGAACCTTGCTCTTTTATATGAACTTGGGATTTGTTTTCAAAAATTCAAAATTCAAATAGCATGCTCCTCAATGATATGCAAATTCCTACCGAGCCATACCGAGTTTATCAAACGCAAAAACCTTTTTTTTTTTTTTTTTTTCCACAACGGTTACCCGAATTTCATTACTTTCGCAACGAAATTACAAAGTTTAAACAGCGATTCGCAATTCAGAGTTCGACAAAAAATAAACCACCTCTCCCCCCCCCCCCCAGGAGCACCCAGGACTCCTGAGAGGGGGGCGACCAACCTACACTGCCAACAGAGTAGACCACCCAACCAAAGAGCTTAACGAAGTACAGAGTGAAAGCCTTCAGCACAACCTAACAACATTACTTCCTAAACGACAGGATCGAAATGAAACTTGCGATGAACTATTCTTCGAGATAGTTTAAAGTCTTCGATCCCGATCAACCCATGGATGGCACCAGTGATTGTCTTGGTGTCGCCGCCCTCCATGCTTGTGGAATGATAGGGCCGCCCCTTTGATCACTTCAGCGCTGCAGTCACTTGAGTCATGAGGTCCTCCTTCATCAAACCTGCCCAGTATGTAAGATGCACACAGATTAGACACACAATCTCAGTAGGAGATTGTACTTTTTTGTTCTCAAAGCAGACTGCATTTCTTGTCCGCCAGATTGACCAGCAGACAGCTGCTAGTCCAAAAAAATGAGTGTTTTGAAATTTTGGGAAAATAGACTGGATCCAAGGCCAAGATCTTGCTCAAACGAAGAGGGTCTCAGATATCGACTCCTAACGCAAAGGCAATTAGGCTCCAAATATACTTTGCAGATGCACATTCAAAGAAGATATGGTCCACAGTCTCTTTTTCTGTGCAAAAGGCACATCTAGGAGACCCTTTCCATTTTCTTCTAATTAGATTGTCTTTTGTCAAAATCAGCCGTTGCAAGGCCAACCACATAAAAATTTTAATTTTCAGTGGGACTTTGGCTTTCCATATGAATTTGAAATTGTTGCCACATTCATGAGAGCTAAGCAGTTTATAAGTTGATTTTACAGAAAAGCACCCTGATTTCTCCAAATCCCATTTTGCTCTATCCTTTTCCTGAGATAAAACACATCTAAACACAATATCATATAATCTTCGTAATTGGATTTGCAAATCCTCATAAAGCCATCTTCTAAATGAAAATCTCCAATTTTTCTACTGTATCTCCAAGACAGAGCAATCTTGTTCCTTGCTGATCTCATACAGTTCAGGAAACTTTTCAGCAAAGGTTACTTGGCCACACCATTTATCATGCCAAAAACTTGTGTTCTTGCCATCTCCAATTCTCACTGACCTACCCTTGAGATAGACATGTCTCACTTTCAACAAATCATTCCACACAGGGGAGTTTTTCAGGTTAGTTTTTAGATTACTAACCATCCCTTTCTTCATATACTTTTTTTCAATAATCTCCTTCCAAATTCCAGTCCCATTTTCTACTTTCCACCACCATTTACACAAAAGACTCAATTCATCCTCCTGAGGTCCTTAATGCCTAGACCTCCTTTTTCTTTAGTTTTGGTGATGATTGTCCATCTGACTAGATGGTATTTTCTTTTGACACTCCCTCCTTGCCAAAAGAATCTTCTTCTGGCAGCATCTATCTTGTTCAATACTATCAGAGGCAGTAGGAACATGGACATAGTATATATTGGTAAATTATTCAGACATGCATTTATCAGGGTCACTCTTCCTCCAAAACTCAAAGTGCTACCTTTCCAACCTTCCAATCTTTTAAGCACTTTTTCATAAATTGGCATCCAGTCAGCCACATGTAACCTGGAGCCAGACACAGGAACCCCTAGATACTTAATGGGCCAGTTACCAATAGAACAATTGAACATATCAGCATACTGGATATTCTTACTATCATCATGTCTAACCATCATCACTTCACTCTTTGAGAAATTTATCTTCAAACCAGACATATTTTCATATAGAAATAGCAATAGTTTGAGGTTAGTTGCCTGGTTCACATCATCTTGAATGCATAGAATCGTGTCATCTGCATATTGCGGGATAGCAACTCCATTTTCTATGTATTCGTGGAACCAAACCCTTAATCAAATTATTTGATTGGGCAATATTCATCATTTTGGCTAAAGCATCCGCAGCTATATTGAATAGAAATGGAGACAAAGGATCTCCCTGCCTGACACCCCTCTTAGATTTAAAGTATTTTCCCACTGTGTTGTTTATTTTAACACTGACTGTCCCAGTCATCATCACATCTTGGATCCATTTGCACCATCTTTCTCCAAAACCTCTGTTTCTCAAGTAGGAGAACAGAAAATTCCAGTTAATTTTGTCGTAGGCTTTTTCAAAATCCAATTTGAGCACTACACCATCTTTTTTCTTGATTTTAGTATCATGCAAGATCTCATGAAGGGACGTTATCCCATCCATGATATTTCTATCTTTAATAAAGCCAGATTGGCATTTATTAATAATCCTTCCCATCACATTCTCCATCCTCAAAGTTAAGGCTTTTGTAAAAATCTTGTATCCCACATTCAACAGACAGATAGGTCTGTATTGTTTGATGTTATTGGCTTCTTTTACTTTTGGAAGTAGGGATATGACTCCATAATTGAGTCTCCCAATATCAAGATCTCCTCTATGAAAATCCTCAAATAGATGTAATAAATCATATTTTATGTAATCCCAATATTTTTGATAAAATTCAATGGGTAGATGATCAGGTCCTGGGGCAGTATTTTTCTCCATTGAAAAAACCACCTTCTTAATCTCTTCCTCAGTAAACTCTCTCTCTAATTCCTCATTTTCCCTGTTGAGTAACCTTTTCACTCTCTTGCCAAAGAATTTGGGTCAATGAAGTCACTTTGGGGGCCGAAGGACCAAAAAGGTCCTTGTAAAAATTGGTAGCATGCTCTACTAGCTCTTCATCCCCTTCAATACTTTGCCTATTATGACTTAGAGAGAAAATTCTGTTCTTTCTTTTTTTGCCATTAGCAACTCTATGGAAAAAGGCTGTGTTACAATCCCCTTGTAGCAGCCAGTTGCTATTTGATCTCTTGTGCCAGTACAATTCTTCTTTCTCTAGTAATTTCAGCAGTTCTTTCTGTATAAAACATTTCCTGTCCATATTTTCCTGATTCAGTTCCTCCTCTTCTTCTAACTTCTCCAGCCTGTCAAGCTCATCCTTCAGAATGTTTTTATACTTTCTGGTGTGTCCCTTGAGACTCTGACCCCACCCTTTTAAGAATTTTTTAACCCTATCAATTTTGATGCACCAAGTTTCAATGCCAGATTTACTTTTAACCTCCTTCTCCCAGATTTCTTTTACTTTCTTCTCAAAGTCTGGATGTTTGAGCCAAGATGTCTCAAAGCAAAAAGGTCTAGCTCCCCAATTTTGATCCAAGTCTGTCTTCACAATCAAAGGATTGTGATCTGACATGTATCTAGAAATTTTCCTCACATTGCATAAAGGAAATTCATTTTCCCAAGAGCTAGAAATTAGAATTCTATCTAGCTTTTCCAAAGTGGGACTAGATCTGTTATTAGACCAAGTAAACTTTCCCCCAGCCAAATGTAATTCTCTCAACTCATAGGAGTTGATAATGCAATTGAACACAGGTGAGAAATTGTTCTCTAGAAAATTTTTATTTTTATCAGAGCTAAACCTTAGGATATTAAAATCTCCCCCCAATAACAAAGGATGTTTAGCCTTATAACAGATCCTAGAGAGTTCAGACAGGAACTCATCTTTTATTTCATCATGGGCTGGCCCATAGACATTGCCCAAGGACCAGTGTTTATTCAATTTTTTGTCAAAAACATTAGCTATGATCACATACTCCCCACATTCATAGTCCTCAGTGTCAAATCTATCCTTTCTTATCCCACTAAGCATACCTCCTGACTTGCCATTAGAGGCAGTCCAAATCCAGTGGAAGTCTTTGCTATTGTCAATTTTTCTAAAGAACTTGTCAGAGTAGGACTGTTTCATTGTCTCTTGGAGACCCATGAAATCAGTCTTGTGATCCCAGATCAATTCTTTAATATAAGTACTAAGCCCTTTCTTAGCCACCCCCCTGCAATTCCATATGATTCCTATCATTTGGATAATTTGGTTTTTGTCTTTTTCTTCTTGAGACTAATACCAGGGCTAACCATAGTATTATCTCCCTCTTCCCATTGTATTGTATCAGTAAGCCCATGCTTGAAGGCAAGGGTTTTTCTTCGCTTTTTCTTTACAGATTTATTTTTCTTACTACTCTGGGTTCTGATAAAGGATTCTGCTTTAGAATCATCAGAATCCCACTCTAAGACATTATGTTCCTCAGATTTGTTCTCATTCTCTTCAGTCTCCTTGTCCTCTACAATATTACTATGCTCATTTAGTTTCATCCTGGCATTTTCTAGATCTTTAAGAAGATCTATCTTCTCAAAATCAATCGAGTCTTTAGCAATACCCATCATTCCAGCTAAATTGGCTACTTGACAGTTAGAGAGAATTGCAAAGGAATTCTGTGAAATAGAATTTGTACCTTTGTCATTAAGATTCTTTGTAGCCATTTTCTCAGCTTGCTCATGAACCTTGATCTGGGAAACACCAGATGCCTTGATTCTTTTGCTTTGTCTGACATCTTGCCATTTATACCATCCATTATTTTCTTTGTTCTGGTCTCCTTCTAGATCAACCACCCTGTCCTGTTCTTGCTTGTCCCAGCTGTCATTGTTACTTGCAACCTTGTCAGCCCCAGTCTCAGGCTTCTTCTGTGTATCAGTTATCATTTCATCAGCATTAACCAGGTTTCTGTTTTCACCTTAGCTAATTTCTGGCATTTCAACCTGTATTGTCTCAGCAGTCTTTGCCTTATCCCCATTCCCTGTCATCTCTTCTTGACTGGTAATGATATTCTCAGTAACCTCTTGGCTGGAGAAACCAAGTTCAGGAGGCTCTTGACTGCCTTTGTTGGACTAACAGATGTAGCCTTGTCTGACACTTCTTCTTCTTCCTCCATTATAGTGTCAAGTATTTTTTTGTTTCCTTTATCACCCAGGTAGTCTTCAATTTGGAAGAAGCTTTCCTTTTGTGACTCATTGATGGCTCTTTTTGCTTCCACAGTCACTAGTGGATCCTGCTTGTTTTGAAAAAGATTTGAGCCATACTGATCTATGACCATTCTAGGGTTGTCAGTTATGTGTATACAGCTCACTTTGTTCACTTGCACTGTTTCAAAGTCACCAAATTGGAGTTTACCGGTTTCAGGGCAAACCAGATCTCCCATCCATACATTCCCATGATACAAGCCATTACTGTCACTTGAACCATGTTGTGTAGTTTGCTCAGCTTCATTGTTCTATTGATTGCCTTTTCCAGTGTAACTTGACTCAAGCTGTGTAGATTGCTCAACATTACTGTTCTGTTGTTTACGTTTTCCAGTATACCCCTTATAATTGCTAGGACCAGATTCATGCTGGTTTGCTTTCCACTCTTTTTCAATCCTTTGCTTCTTAGGAGATGGTGGATCTCCTCCCCTATTATCATCTCTTGTGTTTCTTATCCATTGGTTACCAGCTTGGGTAACATGACCCTCTTGAACTACCTCTCTCTGAAAGAAAAAGTCATACCAGAGAAAATCTAGCAGCCCATCCACAGATGCTGGAACTTTGGTAATGTCTCTGCATCCTATCTTCACTCTTACATATTCATATTTTGTCAAGTTCTCTCTATCCACTTCCAGTGGTAGGCCAACTTTGGATGCCACCATACAAACATTAGCATATGATCTTTTCTCATAAGGAATGTTGGTTATCCTAAACCAAGCTGATTCTAACTGCCCTTTGGATCCATTAGCTGGATCCCACTTCTCCACTTTTATGGCTGCTTCAGGCACTGTCCTCATCCTCATCTCAATGAAGTGACAAACATCTTCTAGTGCTTGAGTATTGGGAAACCTTAACTGATATTTTCCTTCATTCAACTTTTTTGCATACCATCTCCATGTAGATTGTTTTCCAGCTTTTAAAGCAAATTCTGCCTCAATCTGTCTAGCAGAAACTTCACCAGCCATCACTGTGATTAGAGCCACAGATGACATATCCCTGATCCCTTCATCAGTATGTTCACTTACAATCATATGAAAACCTTGCCCATAAGCAGACAGGCCATAAAATGGAGCATTGAACTCCCATGGCATTTTTGCTCGATAGACTCTAGCCACATGTCCCTCTTTTTTGCATCTAGGACAAATTACTGGATTGGGACAATCAATAGGATTGTGCCCCATCCTTCCACATTTGTGACAAAGAGGTCTGTCACCCTGTGTCTGGTACCCACTTGGATTTCCCGGGTCCTGATTACCCCTATTCACATTTCCTGCTGGATTTGGGGCATTGTTGATAGATGCTTGAGCTTCAATACCTTGTCCTGTAGGTTGGACTACAGGTTCAACCCTTTGTTCTTCTTGTCTGATAGGTTCATTGTTTTGTGGATGATTACCCATGCCCCTTTCTCCAGTACCACGGCCTCTTGCTGGTAATCTGCCTCCACCATCTGCACCACCCCTAGGAACCCAATTCCTGTTTCCTCTACCATTCCAATCATTTCTGTTACCACCTCCTCTGTTTCCATCAAACCTTGGATTGTTACCCATCATGTTAGGTTGCCTGTACATGTTTGTTTTAGGCTGCACAGGAGCCTGAACAACCTGCACAAAAGATCTTCGATCACCACCTAGTGTCGACCAAGCACGATTCGTTCTCACCTCTCCACCAAGGGAAGAGGGATCAAACCCTAACAGGTTATCAGATCCGCTAAATCGTGAGTAAACCGTAGGTGCATCGCCTACTTCAATACTACGAGACCATAGATGAACTAAACGCGAGCTCAAATCAGCGTCTGGATGATCCCTTACCTCGTGTGGAAGAATCACCTTGCGTTGCCCCTTATCGATTGATTCCACCACCGTCTTCCCAGAGGGCGAAGCTTCCGCCGTCACCCGAGGACTAGGGTTCCCAGGATCCCCTTCCCCGCGGTTCAAACTCTGCTTCTGGTGAAACAGAGGCTCAACAGGAGCTCGCTCCACCTCCCTACCAACCCCGACCTGCCCTGGCCCAGAGCTCAGCGACTGCAGAGGAGTCGTGACACCCATATCCACCGAA